>CAUYQV010017824.1:0-34140 GCA_963574575.1 Galagoides demidoff
TTTTTTTTTTTTTTTTGAGACGGAGCCTCAAGCTATCCACCTGGGTAGAGTGCCATGACATCACAGCTCATAGCAACCTCCAACTCCTGGGCTCAAGCGAGTCTCCTGCCTCTGCCTCCCAAGTAGCTGGGACCACAGGCGCCCGCCACAACACCCGGCCATTTTTTGGTTGCAGCCATCATTGTTGTTTGGCGGCCCGGGCTGGGGACTCGAACCCGCCACCTTAGGTGTACATGGCTGGCGCCCTAGCCGATTGAGCCACAGGCGCCAAGCCAGTTTTAAATGATTTAGTGATGTTTAATTATTTGAAAATAACTGTAATGTACTGTAAGTAGGCAGGAAAGGGTGAGCAGTTCATGTGAAATGACTGTTACTACTAACCTACAGCCAAAACATTTTTTTTCATGTTTCTTAATACTCTAGCATTTAAAAGATGCCTTAATTAATTCTTCTACCTTAAAACAGCACAGGTTTTTTTTTTGGGACAGAGTCTCATTTTGTCACTCTTGGTAGAGTAGTGCCCTGGTGTCATAGTTTACAGCAACCTCGAACTCTTGGGCTCAAGTGATTCTCTTGCCTCAGCCTCCTGAGTAGCTGGGAGGACAGGCGCCCACTACAAGACTGGGCTATTTTTAGAGTCAGGGCCTCGCTCTAGCCTCAGACTTATCTCGAACAGGTGAGCTCAGGCAATCCACCTGCCTCAGCCTCCCAGCATGCTAGGATTACAGGTGTGAGCCACCACACCTGGCCCAATAGCAGAGTTTTTAATGTTTGTCTTACTGAGATATTTATACAAAGGTCTTAAATCTGACGTCTTCCTATCGAGGGTTCCTACATCTCACCTAGCTGGCCCAAAGTTCACTCTCCAGTCACGCAGACAGCCTCCTTGCTGTGGTATGAAGGATCGTGTCCCCTCCAAATTTCAAGTTTTAAACTTAATTCCCATGGTAATGATATGGAGAGGTGGGACCTTTGGGGTGATTAGATCATAAAGCTTCTTTCCTCACAATGAGAGTAGGTGCCTTTATTAAAAGGCTTGAGAGAGGTCAGTGCCTGTGGCTCAAAGGAGTAGAGTGCCAGCCCCATGTGCCAGAGGTGGTGGGTTCAAACCCAGCCCCTGGCCAAAAACCGCAAAAAAAAAAAAAAAGACTTGAGAAAACTGACTCTCTCAAGGGCCTTTTGACCCTTCGGCTTTCTGCCAGGCCATGTGAAGGTGAAGGTGGGGCAGGAAGGCCATCTTTAGATGCTGGCACTTTGATCTTGGGTTTTTCAACCTCCAGAATGGTAAGAAATAAATTCCTGTTCTTTACAATTATATTGTTATAACAGCAATATAACTGGCCTAAGACACTCCTTTAATCTCAAATTTAACTTGTTCCTGGGGAAAATACAATCTTTTACCCTAGGAAGTCGAAGAGCAGGAAGCAGGGAGGCGTCTGTAGCTAGATGGCTTCTTTGTATCTGCCGGAGGGAGTATATTTACCTATTTACTTTCAGTAAGTTCCATAGTCCATCTATTGTTTTCTCAGTAAAATCTTCTGCTACATATCAAGAGGCATATCACTTAAAACAAAAAGTGAGCTGCTTTGGCAGAGACCTCAAAAGTGGAATGAACAGAAGCTTTAGGATCAAAGTCGCTGTGTAGACAAGTTAGGGATGGTGGGATCAGAACTATTTCTGTTTGTTCACTTGGCTATATCCAGTCGAACCTCTGCACATCGACCACCCAAAGGACCGTAGCAAACTGGTTAACATAAGGAACTAGGCCTCCTGCGCTGATACATAGACGTGGGGCATGTCTGGTCTATAAAAATGAAGTCAACTTAAGGAAACAGTCGATGTAGGGAGGTGATTAAGTATGGAGGAGGTTCTACTGTATTTTAACTACTTGCTTGTTTTTTTGTGTGTGTGTGAATTCTTTAAAGTCCCCTTTTTTTTTTCTTTTTTTTTTTTGAGATGGAGTCTCAAGCTATCCCCCTGGGTAGAGTGCCATGGCATCACAGCTCACAGCAACCTCCAACTCCTGGGCTCAAGCAAGTCTGTCTCCTGCCTCCGCCTCCCAAGTAACTGGGACCACAGGTCCCCACCACAACGCCCGGCCATTTTTTGGTTGCAGCCATCATTGTTGTTTGGCGGACCTGGGCTGGGGATTCAAACCCACCACCTTAGGTGTACGTGGCTGGCGCCTTAGCCACTTGAGCCACAGGCGCTGAGCCTAAAGTCCCATTTTTAACAGGATTATAAAAATAATATGTAAATCAGTAAATACAAAAAGGCATAATGGAGAAAATAAAAGATCATCCCTAATTTCTCCCCCCAGTGATAACCACTGGTTCACACTTTTTTTTTTTTTTTGCAGTTTTTGGCCCGGGCTGGGTTTGCACCTGCCACCTCTGGCATATGGAGCCAGTGCCCTACTCCTTTGAGCCACTGGCGCCACCCCCATTGGTTCTCACTTTATGGGAAGTCCAGCATGGCTGTGGGGTACCAAGAACCAAGGAGTCAGGTACAGAAAGAAGCAGCATATACTCCTGGAGGCCAGTGAAGCCGCGACAGAGGTGATGAGCATGAGACAACCCTGACAGGAAAGTAAGACTCAGGAAAACGTCTGCAGACATCTGTCAGGCATTGCTCTCCGCCTGGAAGCTTGCCATCAGAAACATCTTCTCATACCTTCAAGAACTCATGCTTTTATTTTACCAGGAATGTCATTCTCTTACACTTTTCTGCCTACACCTCAATCATAGTATTCTAGGAGCCGAAGTTGGGGAGCAAGACCCTGATAGTATAAGTCGTCCCCAAATAGATATACAACCAAATTGATTTCCCGTTTGCCTGTTGACCTAACACAGAAGCATAACAAAGAAGGATTAAGATACAGGGAACATATTATAATTAGCTGTCAGGGTGGGAAAAAGCTGGCTGAGGAAGTTTTTGTAGAGGAGGAGAGTAGGCACAATAAATAGCTATGCACACCCAACAGATGGGAATTCTAGGACAGTAGGAAAGCGAGAGGAAAAGAAGGGGAACACAGGACAGCAAGTTAAGAAGAGATCAGGTTAGGGTTTGGAGGAAATGGCTGGCTGGCTAGGGAAATCTTTAGCCAAGCATGCTAAGCTGGATTTGGGGGCTGCAAGCCAGAACAAGGTGACACCAGACGTATGTTCTCTGCAGCATTCACGTCATACGTGCTCGCTGAGTACCAACTATTTGCTAGTTGAATTAGGTTTGCTTTCTGCCCTGAAAGTGTACACATGAGTAAATATAATAGTGCCTACAGAGAGGGAAGAGCTGTGACAGGCAGGAGAGGTACCTGAGGCTTTGAGAGTTCACAAAAGAGGCCCCTCCGGAGACACTGCTGAGACATCTTTCACAGGTGCTCCTGGCATTCCCGGAGGAAGCTGGTAGAGGAAAGAAGCTACAGGTTGTTTAGCTTGTGCTTTCAAGGGCAATTGTGAGGTCCTGTTGCTTCTACCTCCACCCTCAAAGCTTAACTGCCTTCAATTTCCATTAAACTAGAATGCTATAAATCTTACATCTAGAGATAAAAGATATTCAGCAACCTTCAAATTTAAAAAGAAATCAATTGTAGCTCAGGTAATTTACAAGGATAAATAATTTCAAATTTCTTCTATTTCTGATAAGAGGAAAGATGAAAATGTGATGGTCGCTTGGGATGGATCCTCTTTAAATACTGGGTGAAGGACTCGTCAGCGGGTCCTCTGGAGGGACAGGACTGTTGGGTCCCAACGTTGCAGTATTCTAGATGAACATGAGGTGGCAGACTCCTCAACAAGAAGGCAAAGGATCTGGAAAGCAACATATCTATAGGTGAAAGGCCTATATGTATCTGGCCGAAAAAGCTATTTGGGAGAAAGCAGTGAAAAGACTCTGTGCAGGCATACTTGTGAGGAACTGAGGCAGAATCCCATATGGCCAGATTGGTTGCGGGCCTAAAAACTCCCTGACCTAAGGTCAGCCTGGTTGGTTGTAAGTGTAAAAACCCCCTGACTTAAGGCCCACATGGGAGCGGAGGTTTGCACACAAATTTCTGTATGCCCTAGAAGTTTCTTTATGCCTTGTTTTAAAGATCGAAGTAACTGCCTCCAAATGGCAAGGTCAGTAGCACGGATTTTCAAACTGTCTCTTCCCTCCATAGCCTCAGGCTTCATCAGATAGAACAGAAGAAGTGGCTCGGCGCCTGTGGCTCAATTGGCTAAGGCGCCAGCCACATACACCTAAGGTGGCAGGTTCGATTCCCCAGCCCGGGCCTGCCGAACAACAATGATGGCTGCAACCAAAAAATGGCCGGGCGTTGTGGCGGGCGCCTGTGGTCCCAGCTACTTGGGAGGCTGAGGCAGTAGACTCGCTTGAGCGCAGGAGTTGGAGGTTGCTATGAGCTGTGATGCCATGGCGCTCTACCCAGGGGGAAAGCTTGAGACTCTGTCTCAAAAAAAAAAAAAAAAAAAGAACAGAAGAAGTAATGGCTAACATCAAGTTCTCCATTAAGTTACATTAAACAGGTTATGTTGAAAGGGTTATGCTAAAAGGTGTATGTTGGGTGGATTATCAGATTACTAGGAAGGAGCTACTTAGAGGGCCGGTAGTCACAAGATGTTTAAATGGATTAATGAAGTCATTGATGTCCGGTGCGCATGTGCAGAGGGATTGTAATGACTGTTAATGAGGTCATTGCTGTATAGTGTACTTGCACAAAATTTACTACATAAACCAAGAATACATAAAGAAAGCTTGCCGTTGTGCCTGAGTGAGCAAATGGTCACCTTTATTTAAAACAACTTCAATAAGTGTGCTTATTCTCCACCACATTGCTTTTCCATGAGACCCTAACAGCAACACGTACCCAGACCTTTTGGCCTTAAAACTGTTACTCTACTTTATAATTTAGGTGAAGCAAGTCCAGTTTTTCTTCTGTTCAACATCACCACAAACACTCAGAATTCATGGAAAATATACGGTCATGACACTGTTGGTAAGACTGGCTATGCTCTTTTCTGCCAGTAACACCCCAGCTAGAACAAGATTTGTAAGTTGGGTTTTCTTCAACTACTTCCTTCCAATTCCCCTGGCTTCTGAAAATTTACCCTCTTCCTCCACCTCTTCTTTTGAAAGACCTTGGGAACTCCTGTCCTTAGGGAGCTTGTGAAAATGCCAAGACCACCTAATCCACGATGACCCTTTTCCATCCCGCAGTAAGACTGGAACTGTAGACTTTCTAAGTGAATCAAGATACGTAATCACTTACCCACTGTATTGTCTTCGATTATCAGCTCTCAGTTACTAATTTTCATGTTTTCAAGGTTATGGCAAGACTATAGCAGCGAGATGCCTGAACTCTGAAGCTAGATTGCCTGGGCTCAAATCCAGGCTCAGTCACTGGCCATATGGCTTTGGGCCCGTTACATAACTCTAATCCCCTAGTTTCTTTGCTGTAAAATGGAGACAATAATAGAACATATTTCATAATATTGTGATGAGGATTGAATGAACGGTTATGTACAGCACTTACTGCCTGACACGTAATAATG
This sequence comes from Galagoides demidoff, assembly GCA_963574575.1. NCBI lineage: Eukaryota > Metazoa > Chordata > Mammalia > Primates > Galagidae > Galagoides > Galagoides demidoff. The sequence continues at coordinate 5,550 of CAUYQV010017824.1, forward strand.
AGCATTATGAAAATGTTAGCTACCATTATTGATTCCTCTTTCAATATTTTATCAAGAAATTGTTGGCTCAGCACCTGTAGCACAATGGTTACAGCACCAGCCACATACACTGAGGCCGGCAGGTTTGAATCTGGCCAGGGCCTGCTAGACAACAATAACAACTACAACAACAACAACAAAAACAGCCAGGTGTTATGGTGGGTGCCTATAGTCCCAGCTACTTGGGAGGCTGAGGCAAGAGAATTGCTTAAGCCCAAGAATTTGAGGTTGCTGTGACCTGTGACCCCATGGCACTCTACCCAGGGTGATATAGTGAGACTCTGTCTCAAAATAAAAAAGAAAAAAAAGAAAAGAAATCTCAGTAAGTTAGTTGATGAGTGTGGGGCTGCAGAAAATGAACTAAATTCTGTGCAGCTATTTCAAGTTCATTGGCAAAAATCATTGCTAGAATTTGTGACAATTAAGCCCACAGAACAAATTTCATTGTTAAAGCAGTGAAAAAAAAGTTTAAAATGTTAGTTGCTTCGAAAAGCAAAAATAAAGCAAAAGCAATTAGATGAGGGGAAAGTGAGTGGCTTCAAGTTTTCTAGATCTTGCTCCTGTCCAAAATCATTTATCCCTCTGCTATGGTCTGAATGTTTAGATCTTCCCAAAAGTCACATTAAAACCCTCACCAAGGTATTAGGAGGTGGGGCTTTTGCAAGGTGATCAGGCACGAGAGTGAAGCCCTCATGGATGAAATTAGTGCTCTTAGAGAAGAAACCCAAATGACAGATTTCACACCCCTTCCGTCATGTAAAGATACCAATAAGTCTCCACCTATGAGCCAGAAAAAAGGTCCTTACCAAGATACTGAATCTGCCTTGATCTTGGACTCCCCAGTGTCCAGAAGTCACCCAGTTTATGGTACTTGTTCTAGCAGCCCAAATGGATTAAAACGCCACCACATATTTATGCATGTGCATTCGCGCACACACACACACACACAGAGGATTTCAAAGTCTCTTAAAATCTGGCTTTAAGCCTCAGCACCTGTGGCTCAAGTGGCTAAGGTGCCAGCCACATACACCTAAAGTGGTGTGTTCGAATCCAGCCTGGGCCTGCCAAATAACAATGACGGCTGCAACCAAAAAATAGCCAGGCATTGTGGTGGGCACCTGTGGTCCCAGCTACTTGGGAGGCTGGGGCAGAAGACTCACTTGAGCCCAGGAGTTGGAGGTTGCTGTGAGCTGTGATGCCATGGCACTCTACCCAGGGGGATGGCTTGAGGCTCTATCTCAAAAAAAAAAAATCTGGCTTTAAAACTTTTTGACACATATTCTCTTAAGTGAGAACGGCATACTTTATTAAACCCTAAGACCCCTGTCTATTTAAACAAACTCTTCAGGGCACACACAAAAATATATTTTTCAAGACTTCCTTCTTGATCACCAAGACAAAAGTGATATATCCATCTTTCTTTACATACTTGCCTTACTCAATCAGTATTTAAATCAGATTTTTAATATACATTATTAGAACCAGGCCAGCACAATGAATCACACCTGCAATCCTAGCGCTCTGAGAGGCTGAGGTGGGAAAGATCCCTTGAGCTCAGGAGCTAGAAGTGAGTCTGAGCAAGCATGAGACTCCAACGCTAGTAAAAATAGAAAAACTCTTAAGCTCAGGAGTTTGAGGCTGCTGTGAGCTATGATTGTTGTAACCCAGCCCTCTTTCCCCAGCCCTAACCTGTCACCTCCCCGCTCTCTCCAGCCCATTTCCCTCCTCCTCCCCCCAGAGTCAACTCTGGGAACAAGGCAAGTCCCTCCTCCCCCCAGGGTGGCTGAGAACCTGCTTCCCAGCCATGTTCCCAGGCTCCTTCCCTCCTAGGGTTGCCAAGAACAAGCTTCAGGTACAAGGAAGAAAAGTCCCAAGTTTCACAAAACCCCCAAGTTCTCAGTAGATGAACAATAGTGGAAAACTCACCGAGACTTGATTAATTACTGTTGTAGAACCATAACCATTGTGATATGAGATGTATCCATTGTCAACCGAAGCCGTATTAATTATTGTTCCATTGCTGTATCCATGACTACCCGAGTTGTAACCCCCCCCTTAACCAGCCACGTTTTGCTTCTGTAATATGCTTGCACAAAGCCTATAAAAGGGAACTCACCCTCCCACCTGGGCTGCTGACTGTCTCTCAGAGCAGCAGTCCCTGCAGCAGGTAAAATAAATTACCAATTAATTAACCTAAGTGGGGGTCTGACTCTATTTTTCCAGGTGTCCTAAGTTATTTCATGATGATGCCACTCTACCCAGCATGACAGAGTAAGAATCTGTCTCTCTCTATATATACACATATATGGGCAGATGCAGTGGCTCACACCTGCAATCGTAGCAACTCTGGGAGGCGGAGGCAGAGGCAGGAGGATTGCTTCAGCTCAGGTGTTCAAGACCAGCTTGAGTAAAAGCGAGACCTGGTCTCTACTAAAAAATAGGAAAACTGAGGCAAGAGGATCACTTGAGCCCAAGTTGGAAGTGCTGATGCCTTGGCACTCTACCCAGGGCAACAGTTTAAGACTCTGTCTCAAAAAAAAAAAAAAAAAATAGGCTCGGCACCTGTGGCTTAAGTGGCTAAGGCACCAGCCACATACAACTAAGGTGGCGGGTTCAAATCCAGCCTGGGCCCGCCAAATAACAATGATGGCTGCAACCAAAAAATAGCCAAGTCTTGTGATGGGTGCCTGTGGTCCCAGCTACTTGGGAGGCTGAGGAAAGAGACTCGCTTGAGCCCAGGAGTTAGAGGTTGCTGTGAGCTGTGATGCCACAGCACTCTACCCAGGGGGACGGCTTGAGGCTCTGTCTCAAAAAAAAAAAAAAAAAATATATATATATATATATTACACACACACACTAGAACATAAGGAACTTTTCATTTCTTTGATTATATTTTCTTTTTTTTTTTTTGCAGTTTTTGGCCGGGGCTAGGTTTGAACCCACCACCTCCGGCATATGGGGCTGGCGCCTTACTCCTTTGAGCCACAGGCACCGCCCCTATATTTTCATACTGTACGTAACTTGAGCCAGAAAAGAACCTGAGGCCGAGTGTCACCTTTTAACAAGCCCCAGAATGCCTAAACTAATAAAAGCAAACTTTGAGGCAGTTCTGTCTGTTGCTGATGAGTGTGCCGATGCTAAAACCTCTTGAGAAGACAAGATCTTGCAAAGTTACACATCATCTACCCTGGCCCAGCAATGCCACTTTTAAAAACCTGTCCCCAAAACACAAAAGGCTACTCATTGCATTATTTGTAAAGGCAAAACCTGGAAACAACCAAACGCCCATCACCAGACTAAGTAAAAGTCCGATGGTTTATCCACACAGTAAAGTGCTATGCAACTGTAGAAAAAGATTGGATGTAAAATTTTGACATGTGAAAATCTCTGGTACATACTAAGTCAAAAGAATAGTGTGCTATCTTTCTTGTAAGGAAATGGGGAAAGAGGTATACAGGTATTTCTATTTTTTTTTTTTTTGAGACGGAGCCTCAAGCTATCCCCCTGGGTAGAGTGCCATGACATCACAGCTCACAGCAACCTCCAACTCCTGGGCCCAAGCGAGTCCCCTGCCTCCGCCTCCCAAGCAGCTGGGACCACAGGTGCCCGCCACAATGCCTGGCCATATTTTGGTTGCAGCCATCATTGTTGTTTGGCGGGCCCGGGCTGGGGATTCGAACCCGCCACCTTAGGTGTACGTGGCTGGCGCCTTAGCCGATTGAGCCACAGGCGCTGAGCCAGGTATTTCTATTTTTAAAATCAAACAATGGAATCATCATCTAATAAAGAGGATTACCTGCAGAGAAATAAACTGAACATGGTGAAAAAGGTGGAAATGCAGACAAAATTTCTGAAAATGCACGTTCTCATATAGTTTCTACTCTAAAGTCAAATAAGTATATAATTTAAAAATTAAATTACGGCTCGGCACCTGTAACTCAAGTGGCTCGGGTGCCAGCCACATACACTGGAGCTGGTGGGTTTGAATCCAGCCCTGGCCCACCAAACAATGGCAACTGCAACAAAAAACAGCTGGGCATTGTGGCAGGCGCCTGTAGTCCCAGCTACTTGGGAGGCTGAGGCAAGAAAATCGCTTAAGCCCAAGAGTTTGAAGTTGACATGAGCTGTGATGCTACAGCACTCTACCCAGGGTGACAGCTTGAGACTCTGTCTTAAGAAATAAAAGATTAAAAATAAATTAAAAAAATATATCCTTATAAATTAAAACCCAGACTAAAATAATCTATACCTAAATTATGTTATTAACAAAAGAAAAATATTACTGCATTTGACTCTAAACCAAGTGTTCTTATTATACAACCTTGTAAAACTTTACCTAAGGACCAAAGAATCACAAAGCAATCTTTTTTATTTTTTTAATTATTTTTAAATTTTTTTTTGAGACAGGAGCCTCAAGCTGTCCCCCTGGGTAGAGTGCCATGGCATGTCAGCTCACAGCAACCTCCCACTCCTGGGCTCAAGCGAGTCTCCTGCCTCAGCCTCCCAAGTAGCTGGGACCACAGGTGCTCGCCACAAGGCCCGGTTATTTTTTTGTTGCAGCCGTCATTGTTGTTTGGCAGGCCCAGGCTGGATTCGAACCCGCCACCTTGGGTGTACATGGCTGGCGCCTTAGCCACTTGAGCCACAGGCGCTGAGCCGCAAAGCAATCTTTACTGCATTTATTAGTCTTATTATTTATAGCTATTATCAGTACTGTCATTTTGAAACCCATTTTTTTTTGGTAGAGATAGAGTCTCACTCTATCACCCTCAGTAGAGTGCTGTGGCTTCACACAGCTCGCAGCAACCTCCAACTCCTGGGCTTAGGTGATTCTCTTGCCTCAGCCTCCTCAGTAGCTGGGACTACAGGCACCCCCCACAACACCTGGCTATTTTTTTGTTGCAGTTTGGCCAGGGCCAGGTTTGAACCGGCCACCTCCATATATGGGGGTGGCACCATACTGAGCCACAGGCGCTGCCCATCATTTTGAAACTATTATGAATATTCTTATTATTTATAGCTATATCAGTATTGTTATTTGAAACAATAGGATAAAGCAAATAGGTCATTGTGTTAACATTGATAGACTACAATTTTCCGACTCAGGAAAAACATATTAAAATCAAAGAATTTCAGTAAAAGACCCTTTTCTCTCTCTCTTAAAATAAAAAAGAAGGTATTTCTCTCTTAAAATAAAAAAGAAGCCTACTGAATAGCTATAAGCAAGAACAAACCAGTAGCAAACAGCACCATACAGAGACCCCTAAATATTTTTTTCCTAATGAAAGGTGCCAGGGAGCCAGGTGCAGTGGCTCATGCCTAGAATCCCAGCACTCTGGGAAGCTGAGGCAGGTGGATTGCCTGAGCTCAGAAGTTCAAGACCAGCCTGAGCAAGAGTGAGAGCCAGTCTCTAAAAATAGCCAGGTGTTGTAATAGGCCCTGTAGTCCCAGCTACTCTGGAGACTAAGGCAAGAGGATCACTTGAGCCCGAGAGTATGAGGTTGCTGTGAGCTATAATGCCACAGGCACTCTACCTGGGTGACAAAGTAAGACTTATTGTCAAAAACAAACAAAAAAATAATCATTCATTGGGGGGATGGATCATTTTGGATTGGAGAAATAAAATGTAAAAAAAAAAGCCAAAACATAGGACACCTGAATTTGATACCTGAATTGTGGTTATATGAGAGACTATCCTTATTACTAGGCCATATACACTGAAGTATTAAAGGATGAAAGGACATAATATAGGCAACCAACTTTCAAATGGATTGGAAAAAATCAGAGGAGGATTGTAAGTACAAATGGCATGAAATGCTAAAAAGTGGTGAATTCTGGTTAGGCACTTGTAGCTCAGCGAGTAGGGCACCAGCCACATACACCCACGTAGGCTGGCGAGTTCCAACCTGGCCCAGACCTGCTAAACAAAAATGACAACTGCAACCAAAAAATAGCCAGGCGTTGGTGGTGGGTGCCTATAGTCCCAGCTACTTGGGGAGGCTGAGGCAAGAGAACCTTTAAGCCCAAGAATTTGAGGTTGCTGTGAGCTATGACGTTACAGCACTCTACGGAGAGTGACATAGTGTGACTGTCTAAAAAAAAAATAAATTGCTGAATCCTGGAAAAGGTATACAAGAGTTATATTGTTCTTACAACCTTTCTGTAAACTGATCATATTTTAAACAATTTTAAATATTTTGATTTTTGTAAATTGTTTTGTTTATTTATTTATCTATTTTTGAAACAAAGTCTTAATTTGCCATGGTGTGATAGCTCACAGAAACCTCAAAGTCTTGGGCTCATGTGATCCTCTTGCCTCAGCCTCCTGAGTAGCAGGAACTACAGGCACCTGCCACCATGCCCGGCTAATTTTTTTTCAAGACACAAGGTGATCTTGAACTTCTGAGCTCAAGCAATCCACCTGCCTCAGCCTGCCAGAGTGCTAGGACTACATGTGCGAGCCAACGTGCTAGACTGTAAATTGTTTTAAAAGCAAGTAAATGTTCAGTGAAACTTAATGAGGTCTGTCTACAGGCCTAAAATGACATAATTGATTGAAACACGTATAGAATCAAATACAGGGTGAACATAAAGTTCAAGTGTGATTTAAAATAGTTTAATAGGCTCGGCGCCTGTGGCTCAAGTGGCTAAGGCACCAGCCACATACACCTAAGGTGGTAGGTTCAAATCCAGCTCAGGCCCGCCAAAACAACGACAGCTGCAACCAAAAAATAGCCGGGTGTTGTGGCGGGTGCCTGTGGTCCCAGCTACTTGGGAGGCTGAGGCAGGAGACTTGCTTGAGCCCAGGAGTTGGAGGTTGCTGTGAGCTGTGATGTCAGAGCACTCTACCCAGGGGGACAGCTTGAGGCTCCGCCTCAAAAAAAAGAAAAAATAGTTTAACATAGTAAATTGCACACAAACTTTATGTCTATTCTGTATATAACAATTTGCGGGTTCATGACACTTTATCACCTTTGGAGATTGCTATGGAACCAATTCACTACTCTAAAGATTGAGAAAGGAATGAATTTACATTTTGCCACTGCTTTTCTTATACATACTATATCTCAGGGTAACCAAATTGATAAGGAAATGCTTTCTTTTATAGAATTCTAGTTGATAAATGCATAAGGAGGCCAGGGGCAGTGGCTCACACCTATAATCCTAGCACTCTGGGAGGCTATAGAGGGTGGATTGCTGGAACTAACAAGTTCGAGACCAGCCTGAGCAAGAGCAAGACCTCCATCTCTAAAAACTAGCCTGGCATTGTGGCAGGCGCCTGTAGTCCCAGTTACTAGGGAGGCTGAGGCAAGAGGATCACATGAGCCCAAGAGTTTGAGGTTGCTGTGAGCTGTGCTGCCATGGTAGTCTACCTGGGTGGCAAAGTGAGACTCTCTCTCAAAAAAAAAAAAAATGTATAAGGAATGACAGGATTTGAAAATCACCATTTTGCCATGTCTGATAGAGTAATAGATCCAGCTGTGGCTATCAATAGTTGCTAAAACCATCAGGTAGAAGTTTGATGTGAACCTTGATAATGGAGGGATCATCAGTTTGACACCTGAACTCAAACCCACTAATTTGGCTTAGCATCACAAAAAATAGGATAGCCAGATGTAATACACCTCATGACAAATGCTATTGGAACTATACAACACAGCAACTATGTTTTCCAAACAAAGAATACAAAATAACCTGGATCTAATCAAGGTTCATTTGGAGGTTGCTAGGGCACCAATTCACTACACCTATGTATTGGTTCCTAGAAAACTCGAAGAATGAGACATTAAGTTAACCAATATCACAAGAAAGCAATTAGCCAGATCCAGAATGTGAGGCATTCTAGTAGAGAAAATGACCTTATTTCTTCAATAAATCCATAGGATAAAGAAAAGAAGGGGTAAGGGGCAGTGACTGGCAGAGATCAGAGGGATTTAAGAGACATGGCAGTCAAATGAAATACATAACATTTTGTTTAGATTCTGAATTGAGCAACCAATGGTAACAAAATTTTTTTTTGAAACAATCATGGAAGTTTGAATGTAGCTGACTACTCAATACTATGAAAGTAGTAGTTTTTAAGTGTGATTATATCAGTGTGGCTTATAGAATACATTTGTAAAATTTCCTTTTCAGTTAGAGATGCAGCCTCAATTCTTTAGTGGTAATATCGCATGACATCTAGGATTTTCTTAAAAACATTCCAATAAAAACAAAAATAATGAATAGATGAAGTAGAACTAGCAAACTATAGTTAAAAGTTGAAGCTGGGCAATGTGCATGGGGAGGTTCCATTTCTTTTAAAAAAAGAAAAACTAAAAGCCTGGGAGGCCCATCCAAACTCGGTGGCCCTGCTCCGATCCGTCTGAGTGCTGGCTCTTCTTCACAGCATTCAGCTTTACTCCTGGCCGTAAGCTCTAGGCTGCACTGGAAGCCTTGTATTCCCTTAGGCGTCTGTTGCTGACTTCTGCAATCCGTCCACCACACTGTCTTCCAAAATAGGGTTGAAACGTCCACCCTGTATATAATAGACATAGTCGACCTCGGCCAGCTAGCACTTTCTTTTATTCTCCTTTTCTGGGGTGAAAAAAAACCCTGAGGTGTCTTTTTACATTCCTCAAGTGGACTGTAGGGTGCGGCTTAGACTACTCTTTTGCGCCTTCTGTCATGTCTTGCACTTACTAAGCTCTCAGGAACTGTCTGCTGATGGATTTTTCAGTAATTTCTGGGTAAGGTGAAAGCTATCTGTGCATGCTTTAGAAAAAGACAGAACTTAAAATAACATCCACTTGGCCGAGAACCTTAATATTTTAATATGTCCCCTCTTTCAAAATGCCTATTTCTATATTTTACATTATCTATAAAATACTTTAGACTATATCTGCTAAGTTCCAATTTTGACTCTAAAGAGTTGCCCTCTTTAAGAATGCAGTCGGGGTGGTTAGCTGGTATTCTAACCGGGAAATGCAGGCTTAAGTCATCTGCAATTAGGACTGTTATCTACAATCTGATCAATGCCCAATGTTTTGCTAATTTGCATATTAAATGGCAGGAGCATTTATCAGCAAAGTGGCTCTTTAACATCATATCAGAAAGTCTTTCTTAATAGTAAAACTAAAGCTTGAATCCATTCAGGCTGATAATTTACAGCTTCTTTATAGATGGCACCTCTGTCTCCATCTCCTCTTTACAGTGTATTCCTCAGCATTGCAGGTTACCTGACACTGAGTGGTCAAGTACTGGCATCCTTTGAAATACTGCCTTGTCTGCCTTAAGCAAACCTTTCTTCTACTGCTGGCTAGGCAATCTACAGAAAGCTGGGACTGCCTTGGGCTTGTGGACTGAACTCTTTTTTGTCTATTTTGCTAATGTTTCTTTGGTGAATGTGTGAATGTGTGGCAGAATCTGATCTCAGACAGGTTTTCATTATAACCTGGTAATGGGGATGTAAAGAAGGGGCTGTGCCACATCTACTTCAACTTGCCACCACCTCTCTACCAGAAAAACCCTACAAGGCGAGCACGACACAGTTAACTTGGTTCATTTCACATCAATTATCAGACAACTTCCACAAAGCTATGGTTTTCATTTTTATTTTAAACATTTTCCGTGAAGTGAAATTTTATCATCATCGTTACAGAGCATTAGCACAATAATATACACAAAAAACTTTTAAAATTAAAAAAGAATACAAGTGCCACTTTACTATGTAAACAAAAATAAAATAAAACCCTGATGCTAAAAAGGTACATACATATTTAGAGGTAAAATACACATACAAAAACATTGAAACATTAACATATTCCACAGCTAGGTCACATTCTTTGCAAGAGAGTACAAATATTCGTACTCTACATCTACAAAATTTCAGAATCCTGTTAAAAGCAGAACCATTGCTGGTTAATTATACAGCACAATTCATAAGGCAAAAATATAGGCATTATCATCCAGTTCTTTAATTTCACTTGTATTTTAAGGCAAACTTGGAACTTTTTGCTTAGTATTTTGAAATAAATGGGACTTACACATAACTTGGACAAAATTAACAATAAATTACCCCTAGTTAAATATGCATAATATAAAAGACAGATGGGCAACAATTTTTCTCTCTGCAGAGACGTAAACTGGATTTTTGACTCCATATTTACACCAGTAAGAAAATTTGTAAACCTATTGTATTTAAAACGTATTATATCCCTACTCTTTTCAAATGTTTATCAATACTGAATCAATGTACTATAAGTGAAAATCCAACACATACCAGCCACAGCATAACTGTTACCTAATGAAATCATGTCTAATTAAAGTGCTGTTTACAAAGGGAAAAAAAAGGTTAAGAAGTAGAACTGGATGTTAACTTGACATGTGACATCTTAAAATTTCTTAGCTTTCAGACTATGGAGGTTAAGAGGTTACCACAAGTTTATTGAAGTTTAAGCAGTAAGTTTATTGTAGAATCAGATTTTCCTGAAAATGAGCACTTAGGTGACAATACCAGGAATCCACCATCAAACCTGAAAATAAACAGCATTATATGTACAGCTATTTCCCTCAATGTCAGCCAGAGCCTTGATACTACAGGAAATAGGTTTTAAATTTTTTGCTATATGTTTTTCTATTAGAAAATACATTGTCCAGTTCCAGGAAATTTGGAGTTCTACACACATTAGGTTTTCCGTACTTCCTTTTCATGTCAATAAAACCTAATTGGATACTAAAGAACTATTTATACATAAACTAGATGTCTAATCACTTCTTACGATGTTGAAGATAAGGAATTGGATTCCTATTTTATCTTAATTGCTATTAGGTTACAGATCTCTCCCACTGTGATTTACTCTTTGAGGGAGAATATGTCTTACCTGTCTAGCTCCCACAGCCTGTAACAGAATGTCTTAGACATACAGTAGACCCTCCATATGTATAAACTCTCAAAATAAACTTTCAAAAAGTAAGGTGATTTTCCTACCACTTGATACCACTTCCTATCACTTATTATTCACTCATATTTAAAACAGCATTTTAATATACGGAATTTGTCAATATCTTCGGGGCTACATTAAAAATCACTAAGCTCAGCTTGGCGCCTGTGACTCAAGTGCCTAAGGTGCCAGCCATATACACCTGAGCTGGCGGGTTCGAATCTAGCCTGGGCCCGCCAAACAACAATGATGGCTGCAACCAAAAAATAACCAGGCATTGCAGTGGCAGCCTGTAGTTCCAGCTACTTGGGAGGTGGAGGCAGGAGAATCGCTTGAGCCCAAGAGCTGGAGGTTGCTGTGAGCTGTGATGCCATGGCACTGCACCCAGGGGGACAGCTTGAGGCTCTGTCTCAAAAAAAAAAAAAAAAAATCACTAAGCTGGCTGGGCGCGGTGGCTCACACCAGTAATCCTAACACTCTGGGAGGCCAAGGCAAGTGCATTGCTTGAGCTCATAGGTTCGAGACCAGCCTGAGCAAGAGAGAGACACCCTCTCTACTAAAAATAGAAAAACTGAGGCAAAAGGATCACTTGAGCTCAAGAGCTGGAGGTTGCTGTGAGCTCTATCACTATGGTACTCTACCCAGGGTGATAGCTTGAGACTCTGTTTAAAAAAAAAAAAAATCACTAAGTTCTATTATGGCATTCAACAAATATTAAATAGCTAAGGAGTCCTAAGAGATAAACTCTTCATAACATAATTATAAAAGACAATTATTTTATAACTGATTAGTTTCTATTTTCCAATGCTGCTCTTTTCCAAAATATTTCTAGGTAATCTTAAGTATCTTTTCCCTCTTGGCCTGAATATATAGAATTATTTCTAACACCCTTAATCCTGGGGATTTATAATCAAACATGTTTATCCTTTTTAACATAAGAAATATGGGGCTTTTGGCTCAGCGCCTGTAGTTCAGTAAGTAGGGTGCCAGCCACATACTCCAAGGTTGGTGGGTTCAAGCTTGGCCCAGGCCTCCTAAACAACTATGACAACTACAACCAAAAAAAATAGCCAGACATTGTGGCAGGCGCCTGTAGTTCCAGCTACTTGGGAGGCTGAGGCAAGAGAATCACTTAAGCCCAAGAGTTTGAGGTTGCTGCGAATTGTATGCCATAGCACTCTACTGAGGGTGACACTCTGTCTCAAAAAAAAAAAAAAAAGGAAATATGTGGCTTTAAATTCACAATTTGTCAGGAGAGTATTCATAATGGAACCTTTCACAAATCTGTAACAGAAGGCTCTAGAGTAAACTTATCAGTTGTCAGGTCAGATTATTATAGCTCTGGTCCAGGTTTAGCAATACTAAAATAAATTTATTTCTAGGTTTTGAACATTTTTTCTCTTCCCATCACAGAGTTTCATAAATTTGTTCATCAGTATTTGGCTCTGACTATTACCTAAGATGTTTCATGTCTAGTCTTTACCAAGATGAAATTTAGATTTTTTTCAAAGACAATGATCATTATATGCTTTTGATCTAATTTACTAAATGATTATATTTTTATCCTAATTGATTATTAGAGATGATACATGAGTAAACATTGTTAAAATAAAATGTATAGTATAGATGTATTTACAATTAAAATAATTTTCTATAGTCTTTCAAATTCTGTTATCTTCTGAGAGGAAGGGATTAAAAATAGAACGTATTCAATAATTTGGTTAAATATGAACAAAGACAACTGAGAGATTGAAATTAACTATTTGATAAAGTCTACTTTAAATTGCTTTTCCTTAAATAAAGTCTAGGCCAACCACAATAGTGCACCTTGTTTCTATGCAATAGATTTATTCAAATCAATGAAAAAGTTATTGCTATATATCATTGTTATTTAAACAAGCAACATAGAAAATCATCAGACTGTAGATTTTAATAATAGCTCCTGTTGAGTTCTAAATTAGAGGAGACTAAAAATCACTTGCAAGGTTTTATAATCTGTGCAAAAATTCATAAAGCATGATACTACTTTTATGATTAAAGACAATTTTACGTAGTTCTGTAGTATATATTCAAATCTACAACTGGCAGTTTATGGAAGAACAAGGAAAACTACAAATTGCCTGGCTACATTTTTCAAGAAATAACATATATGCCAACAAATGAACCTATGTTTTATAATTACAAATGGCTTCTAAAAGATCAATCGTCTAGCACGTTATGGCACTTAAAGAATGAAGTATGAATGTTTTTAAGAAAAAAATATACACTGGTTTCCAGAAACTTCATAAAGAAATAGTGGGCAGGTTAAAAAAAAAATCAAGGAAAAGAAAACAAAAAATAACTATAGTACCAAAAATACAAGTACCGGGATCATAACAAAATGCAAGTTAATGTGTTTAAGACTGACAGACACTTACTAAAACATGCTAAAATAAAATAAGTTAACCACTTCTTTTAAATAAGCCATCACTGGCTACAGCCAACAATTCTGCTTTAAAAGATCATTTCTTTAATCAAAGTAGAACTAAATTTAGAACCACTACTCAAGTAAACATCGAGTTCCAGTTTTCCTCAATGATGATATTCAGTTACCTAAGAAATGTACAAAGTAAGGCATAACTGCCTAGTGCTTCATATTTAATGCATATATTTCTGCTTTTAAAAAGGACATGTAATATGTAGCACAAAAAAAGATCAGAAATGTATTTTTCCTTAAACCACTATTCAGGAACTATGGAAAGCAAAACACAGGCCATTTTGATAATTTCTGGATGTTAGTATTAGTGCAGTTGCTAACATTTTTAATGAGCACAAGTGAGTCAAGCCAGTAAAAATGGAAAAGACTACAACACATGTCATGCATGTCTCATACTGAGCATCCCTAAGAACATTGGTTATAGCCTGTTATGGATCCTACAGTTAGCACCATTGTAATATCTGAACACTTCAAAAAAAGCAAAGATCCTGGAAAGCTAAAATTATAAAGATAGATGAAAAATTAATATGCACTAAGACTAAGAATTGTGCTAAACACTTCTCAAATATTTACATCAACCCTGGGAAGCCTGTCGTGTAATTAATGCAAAACTTAAACAACTGATATGGTTAACTCTTTTCATCTATGCTTAGTATAGCATAGATGGGTAAATTCATCCAGCATTCATCCGCCCATATATAAAAGGCATGAACAGTAAATATCTGACTTTTCTTAAAACAGGGCCCCAAATATCCTGATAGTAAAAGCAATTGCCTTACCACCTGTTACATCCCCTGCCCTAAAATCATTTCCCAGGACGAGTACTCAGATGAATCACTATGGCATATTTACAACCCTTAAAAGTACCAGAAAAAAAAGCAGCCCTTTGTTTGTTTTAAGACAAATAAAAAATGTGACGCATGTGAATTTATATCCAACCGGCTTTTTCGGCTCTCTGTCCAGTCATTCAGTCCTCTCGAGCATCTGAAACATCTCTCATCCTAATAAATCATAGTGCATATCAAGGAAGGAAGAAAGGAGAGCTGAACTTTTTTTAAAAAGCAGCAAGGTTTTCTATACTTAAGAACATAAAACTAGTCTATGCCAGTCTTAGAGGAAAAAGTGCACAATTCAATTGGTAAGGTCTTTTCCTTTTTTTTTTTTTTTTTGATTATTGATTTACTATGTAATCAAGAGCAACCAAAACTATTTGTCAATTCAAAGTACCAACAAAACTTTGAGTCTTCATGCCACTTCAAGTTAAAAAGCAAGCAATGCAGCTTGTGGGTCTCACACAACTGGGCATCCTGTCATGCGGCACAAGTTCCACGACCACGCCGTTCCCAGGAGTTCCACTTGTCAGAGTGCAGTTAGTCCAAAGTTGCAGCGACAGTATATCATGCCTGCTGAATCCAGCCAAGTGTCTGAGATAGGGTCGTATTTCTGCACTGTATTCAAATAGGAAGACCCTGAGTGCCCACCAACTACATAAAGGTAGTTATCAATTACTGCAGCACCAACTCCTAGGAAAGGTCAGACAAAGAGGAAAGAAACATGTTAACCAGGAAGTACGCTTTTCCTCCCCCCAAAATAAACAAATTTGCATTTTAAGTTTTCTTGAACATCACTAAACAGATAAAGGGGGGCTTACTGTAGTAATATGTATTTGCTAGAAAAAAGTCTCTTTAATGTAAAAGTCTTCTTTCACCTGTCCTTTCCAATTCTACTCTTCTTCTCTCCTCTCTATAGGAAAGTACTATTAAGAATGTAGTAATTTTGGGGCTTGGCGCCTGTGGCTCAAGTGGCTAAGGCGCCAGCCACATACACCTAAGGTGGCAGGTTCGAATCAACCCCAGGCCCACCAAACAACAAAGATGGCTGCAACCAAAAAAAAAAAAAATAGCCAGGCATTGTGGCGGGTGCCTGTGGTCCCAGCTACTTGGGAGGCTGAGGCAAGAGAATCTCTTGAGCCCAAGAGTTTGAGGTTGCTGTGAGCTGTGATGCCACAGCACTTTACCAAGGGTGACATAGTGAGCCTCTATATCAAGAAAAAAAAAAATAAAAAAAGAAAGAAAGAAAAGGAATGTAATATATCTTTCTACATGCTTTCTTATCACTTTATATTTGCATTTATTTTATTAGAAATAATTTTGGCTCGGCGCCTGTGGCTCAATCAGCTAAGGTGCCAGCCACGTACACCTAAGGTGGTGGGTTCGAATCCCCAGCCCAGGCCCGCCAAACAACAATGATGGCTGCAACCAAAAAAAAATGGCCGGGCGCCTGTGGTCCCAGCTACTTGGGAGGCGGAGGCAGGAGACTTGCTTGAGCCCAGAAGTTGGAGGTTGCTATGAGCTGTGATGCCATGGCACTCTACCCAGGGGGATAGCTTGAGGCTCCGTCTCAAAAAAAAAAAAAAAGAAATAATTTTATTAGGTTTTCAAATATATTAAAATATGAATAATATAATTTATGCTTTAAAATTCTACTTTAAATATGAACACATAACAGTTTTAAAAACAGTCTACCCCCAATTTTTTTTTTTTTTTTTTTGAGACAGAGTCTTACTTTGTCACCAGAGTGCTATGGTATCATAGCTCACAGCAAGCTCAGTCTTTTGGGCTCAAGTAATCCTCTTGCCTCAGCCTCTTGAATAGTTGGGACTATAAGTACCTGCCACAATGCCCAGCTATTTTTAGAGACAAGGTTTCACTCTTGCTCAGGCTGGTCTTAAACTCCTAAGCTCAAGCTATTGACCCACCTCGCTTCCGAAAGTGCTAGGATTAGGGGTATGAGCCCTGGGCCCAGCCCTACCACCCCAAATTTTTAAGTTCTCATTGTTTATATGGCTTTCCTTGTCAAGGATACCAAAGAAACTAAATAAACACTAAAATAGCTAGTTCCAGTTTTTCCTTTCAGTTTCCCTTGCATGTTTATACTTCAAGAGTTTCTTTAATCATAAAAAAAGATTGAGCAACCCAAATCAAAAAATTTAAAATCTGAAATGTTCAAAATCTAAAACTTTTTGGGTACCATGTGATGATGTACAAAGGAAATGCTTAATGGAGTGTTCAAATTTCAGATTTGGGATGCTCAAACTGGAGTTTTGTTTGTATCTTACAAACAAAATTTGTAAGATAAAATGTTAAGTCTTTTTTTTTGGCAGTTTTTGGCCAGGGCTGGGTTTGAACCCACCATCTCCAGTATATGGGGCCAGCACCCTACTCCTTTGAGCCACAGGCACCACCCAATGTTAAGTCTTTTAATTTTGAGATAATGCTCTTGAAGTTTAAGGTCTTGCTTCAAAGATTTTGGTCTAATGTTTGTTTAGTTATTTATTTATTTTTTTTTGAGACAGAGTCTCACTTTATCACCCTCAGTAGAGTGCTGTGGTGTCACAGCTGACAACAACCTCAAACTCTTGGGCTTAAGCAATTCTCTTGCCTCAGCCTTCCAAATAGCGGGGATTACAGGTGCCTGCCACAAGACATCTCACTATGTCACCCTCGGTAGAGTGCTCTGGTGTCACAGCTCACAGCAACCTCAAACTCCTGGGTTTAAGTGATTCTCTTGCTCAGCCAAGTTTACTGCAAAAGAAGTTTTTTTCTGGACAAGTAATCCACTGTTATTTTTATATTCCACAGAACTTCTATCCCAAGAACATCATTGTAGAAAACACTGCCCTCCATGTTTAAAAAGTAATAAAATCTTATTACCTGTTCTGGGTTCTTTCATTGGCCGACACACAGTCCACTGATTTTGATGGGGGTCGTATCTTTCAATGCTTGACAAGTGAGAGACACCATTATGACCACCCACCACAAAAATGAAGCCTAGCATGACACCCACACCGAAGTGAATCCTTTTATCTGCCATAGATGCGACCATCTCCCAGGAGTCCTTACTTGGATCATAACGCTCCACACTGAAAATGTTCACAAAAGAAATAATTAATTTACAGATCCTTTGTGTCACTCTTCTTGCCAAAGCAAAACTAAAACTCACCATAATTTTAAAAGTTCAAATAAACAGACAGACATAAAACAAGAGTAGTTTGTCCCAAATGTTTAGATTACGCTGACAAGATGCAGGGATAACAGCTTCCCTTGTGAGCATTCCCTTATACTGGGTAAGCAGCAGAGTATATTAACACGACAGCACTTAGAGTCAGAAGACCTGGGTTCAGGTACCAACACAAATTCTTTTTTATTTTTATTTTTTTTTTGCGACAGAGTGTCACTATGTCACCCTCAGTAGAGGGCCATGGCATCACAGCTCACAGCAACCTCAAACTCTTGGGCTTAAGTGAGTCTCCTGCCTCAGCCTCCCAAGTACCTGGGACTACAGGCGCCCACCACAACGTCCAGCTGTATTTTTCGGTTGTAGTTGTCATTGTTGTTTGGCAGGCCCACACTGGGTTTGACCCGCCAACTCCGGTGCATGTGGCTGGTGCCCCAGCTGCTGAGCTACAGGGGCCAAGCTGCTAACACAAATTTTTAGAGCTGAATGAACCCTAGCTCTACTATTTTGGATTCATGCACTTCTGAATAAGTCATTTCCTCTCACCTGCAAAAATAAGGGCAGTGCAACCTCTAAGGACCCAAATAAGATTAAAGTCAAATGGCTTGGCGCCTGTCGCTCAAGTGGCTAAGGCACCAGCCACGAACACCTAAGCTGGCGGTTCAAATCCCCAGCCCGGGCCCGCCAAACAACAATGATGGCTGCAACCAAAAAATGGCCAGGCGTTGTGGCGGACACCTGTGGTCCCAGCTACTTGAGAGGCTGAGGCAGGAGACTTGCTTGAGCTCAAGAGTTGGAGGTTGCTATGAGCTGTGATGCCCTGGCACTCTACCCAGGGTGACAGCTTGAGGCTCCGTCTCAGAAAAAAAAAAAAAAAAGATTAAAGTCAAATGAGGGTGCATGGAAAAAATACTTTAGAAATCCCAAACTGAGAACAGATTTTTTAAGGATATTAAGGATCTCCTACACAGTTAAGAAAAAGACAAGAGAAAGAGAAACAATATTTTTTTTCTCACAGTAGATTTCATGTGGCTTAATACAAAACAATTAATCACTGTAGATTTTATAATACAAACTGGCTAATCATAGTAATCTTAGAATAATGTAGGAGAATTCAGGAATTTAAGTCAAAACTGCATTCCAGAGAATTGTCATTTCCAAATTGTATTAAAGAAATCGAAAGCAAATCATGATTTCCAAAAAAAGCTTTCCTAAAAAATTCCAGAAGCTCAGCATGGCACCTGTAGTTCAAACGGCTAGGGCGCCAGCCACAAACATAGGAGCTGGCAGGTTCGAATCCAGCCTGGGCCTGCCAAACAACAACTACAACCAAAAAATAGCCAGGCATTGTGGCAGGCGCCTGTAGTCCCAACTACTTGGGAAGCTGAGGCAAGAGAATCGCTAAAGCCTAAGAGTTTGAGGTTGCTGTGAGCTGTGATGTCATAGCACTCTACCCAGGGCAACAGCTTTGACTCTGTCTCAAAAAAAAAAAAAAATTGCAGAAGCTCTTTAAGCCTATGGTTTTGCACAAGGAGGGCACAAAGGCAAACATGTAATCTTGTTGAGCTCATTCTGGTCCTGACCTACCTGGCTGAAAAACCTTAAACATTTGAGAGGTGGTGACATCATTCTCAAGTTCATCATAGATATTAAAACACCATAACAAAACCATTAGACCTGGCTCGGCACCTGTAGCACAATGGTTACTGACCAGCCACATACACTGAGGGTGGTGGGTTTGAACCCAGCCTGGGCCAGCTAAACAACAATTACACCTGTAACAAAAAAGAGGCGGGCCTTGTGGTAGGGACCTGTAGTCCCAGCCATTTGGTAGGATGAGGCAAGAGAATCACTTAAGCCCAAGAGTTTGAGGTTGCTGTGAGCTGTGACGCCAGAGCACTCTACCGAGGGCGACATAATAAGACTCTGTCTTGTGGAGAGTGCCTGTAGTCCCCACCATTTGGAAGGTTGAGGCAAGAGAATTGCTTAAGACCAAGAGTTTGAGGTTGCTGTGAGCTGTGATGCTATAGCACTCTACTGAGGGTGACAAAATGAGACTCTGTCTCAAAAAATAAATCAATAAATAAACAAACATAAGACCAAAATTGTTGAAGCAAAACCTTAAACTTCAAGAGCATTATCTCAAAATTAAAAGACTTAACATTTTATCTTACAAATTTTGTTTTTTGGGGACAGAGTCTTACTATGTCTCCCTCAGTAGAGTGTGCTGGGGTCACAGCTCACAGCAACCTCAAACTCTTGGGCTTAGGCGATTCTCTTGTCTGAGCCTCCTAAGTAGCTGGGACTGTAGGCGCCTGCCACAACACCAGTTACTTTTTTGTTGCAGTTGTTATTGTTGTTTAGCTGGCTCAGGCCAGTTTTGAACCTGCCAGTCTCGATGTATGTGGCTGGTGCTGTAACCACTGTGCTATGGGCGCCAAACCTATCTTAGAAAAGATAGACTTTTTTTGCAAAAAAGTTTTTCAAAGAAAGATAATGTCTGGACCCCAAATACTTTTCTTTCAACTAAGGAAGCGAAAAAATGGGGGAATACCTTAGCTTACATGGAAGTAAAAATTTATAGAAGAAACGCTATTGTGCCATCAGAAATCACAACACAATTGTCCCTCAGTATCTGGGGGGGATTGGTTCTAGAGATACCAAAATCCAAGGATATGGAAGTCCCTCATATAAATGAGTGTAGAATTTGAATATAACCTACACATATTCTCCCATATACTTTAAATCATCTTTAGGTTACTTAGACACACAATATCAATTTACAATGTGGTGCCTGTAGTCCCAGCCACTAGTAGGGACCCACCACCCTCAGTGTATGTGGCTGGCCCAGTAACCATTGTGCTACAGTTGCCAAGCCAGGTCTAATGGTTTTGTTATGGTGTTTTAATATCTATGATGAACTCCAGAATAATGTCACTGCCTCTCAAATGCTTAAGGTTTTTCAGCCACATTGACACATAATATCAGTTTACAATATAAATGCTATGTAAGTAGGTGTTATACTGCATTATTTTTTATTGTTAAGGGTTTTTCATTCAAATATATTTCAATCCGGCTCGGTGCCTGTGGCTCAAGCGGCTAAGGCGCTAGCCACATACACCTAACGTGGCAGGTCTGAATCCAGCCCGGGCCCGCCAAACAACAATGATGGGTGCAACCAAAAAAAATAGCCAGGTGTTGTGGCGGGCGCCTGTGGTCCCAGCTACTTGGGAGGCTGAGGCAGGAGACTTGCTTGAGCCTAGGAGTTGGAGGTTGCTGTGAGCTGTGGTGCCATGGCACTCTACCCAGGGGGATAGCTTGAGGCTCTGTCTCAAAAAAAACCACACAAATATATTTGAATCCAAGGTTAGTTGAATCTGTAGGTGTAAAATCTGCAGATGTAGAACCCAAGGACATGGAAGGCTGACTATATACTTTTTCATTAAAATATTCAAAATCAATAACATACATGCTACTCTGATTACTATTAAAGATAACATTTTTGGAACATCAATTTCCTTTTTTTTTTTTTTTTTTGAGACAGAGTCTCATTCTGTGCCTTGAGTAGAATACCATGGTATCATAGCTCACAGCAACCTCAAACTTTTGGGCTCAAGTGATTCTCTTGCCTCAGGCTCCAAAGTAGCTGGGACCACAGGCGCCTGCCACAACACTCATATAGTTTTTCTACTTTTAGAAACAGAATTTCTAAAGTGTCTCACTCTTCCTCAAGCTGGTCTCAAACTCCTGGACTCAAGCAATCCACTTGCCTTGGCCTCCCAAACTGCTAGGATTATAGGTGTGTGCCACTGTGCCCAGCCTAGAACATTAATTTTCAACAAAAGTTCAAAATTGCGACTAGTTTTCCATAAAACAGTAACTTTATACTTTTATTTTCTCACATACTATATATTTCTCCATTCAGAGAATACTACAGAATATAGAAATCTCAAATTCAGAATCCATCACAACTCATATACATATGTGATTACAGAATAAGAATACAGACTGAGCTCAGAGGCTTTATGCCTGTAATCCCTGGCTTGAGGCCAGGAGGATGAGACCAACATAGGCAACATAGTGAGATCCCATATCTTAAAAAAAAAAAAAAAAAAAAGGCAAAAATTAATTTTTAAGTAATACTTTTAAGTTTATGATTCATTATAAGATTATATAGATAGGGCAGCACCTGTGGCTCAAAGGAGTAGGGCGCCTGCCCCATATGCCGGAGGTGGTAGGTTCAAACCCAGCCCTGGCCAAAAACCGTAAAAAAAAAGATTATATAGACATATAGGAATTATATTCCCATTTCTTTATTCTATTAATCAATGCAATAAAAGACTACATACTATACACATATCACATGGTTAGATAATCTAAAGCTATCTAACTTCATCTTATTTTCAAGTTTCTGAGTTTTAAAATTTAGTCCATTTATATTGAGTGAATATAAAATTTAATACGAGGAATTTGATTCTTAGGTTTGTACTAAATTACCACATACGTCAATTACAATTCTATTCATGGAGCAGATTAAATTTCCTGGTTTATCAATAGTACTTAAAACCCTTTTGGGCGGTGCCTGTGGCTCAAAGGAGTAGGGCACCAGCCCCAGATGCCGGAGGTGGTGGGTTCAAACCCAGCCCCGGCCAAAAACTGCAAAAAAAAAAAAAAAAAAAAAACTTTAAAAAGGAAGTTTTTCACATACGCAAAATTGTTTAAAGCTCAAAAATCCTTGTTTATGATACTTGTAAAAATCATACAAACCTAATACACAACTGATTATTAATTAGATACCTGTTCATGTGGGCAGGACCATATCCGCCAATGGCATATATCATTCCATCCAGTACGGCTGCGGCAAAACAACTCCTTGTTGTCGTCATGGGGGCCACGGGCTGCCATTTTCTTATTTTGGGAATATACTTCTCTACAGATTGTAAGTAAGACTGTCCGTCGTAGCCGCCTAAAGCGTAAAGCTCCCCAGCAAGCACGGCTACTCCCAGGGTACTTCGGCTCTCATTCATCCTCTCCAGCGAAGTCCAGCTGTTGGTGTCTGGATTCCAGCATTCCACTGAATTTTCATGTTTTCTGATGGTGACCCCGGGACGCACATTAGTTTCTATACCACCTATAACATACACTTTTTGGTCTAAAACACATATTCCAAATTCATAGCGAGGAATGTTGAGGGGTGCCAAACCAATCCAAGAGTCATTTTGAGGAAAGTACATCTCCACACTAAAGCATAGGAAGAAAAAGTTAAAATTTGAAAACTCAAAATGGTAGCAATCAGGGACATGCAAATTAAAGTCACAATAAGCCATGATACATCTTCTACTTCAGCAAAAATGCAAAGTGAGATAACAACAGTTGACAAGAATGTATAGCAAGGAACACATACTCTGTTGGTACAAGTGTAAACTGGCACAAACTACTCTGGGAAGCAATTTTACATTACCTAATCGAGTTGAAGATACACACGTGCACTGACTCAGCCATTATATTTCTATGTATTTATTCTTTTTTTTTTTTTGAGACGAGAGTCTTAATATGTCGCTCTCAGTAGAGTGCTCTGGAGTCATAGCTCACAGCAACTTCCAATTTCTGGGCTTAAGCAACTCTCTTGCCTCAGCCTTCCAAGCAGCTGGGACTATAGGCCCCTGCCACAGCACCTGGCTATTTTTTTGTTGCAGTTGTTTAGCTGGCTCTGGCCGGGTTCAAACACGCCACCGTCAGTGCATGTGGCTGGGTTCCTAACCACTGTGCTACGGGCGCCAAGCCGTCTTATGTATTTATTCTATCGAATGTCTACTGTAGTCAGTTTTGTATCTACAGAAATGGCCACACAAGCACAACAATCACCCATCAAAAGGGGAAAGGTTAAGTAAGGTGTGGCTGATCTGTCCTATGACCGAGCGAGTCCACTCTGAGACACATACAGGAGAAAAATCCACGCGTATGTGTGTGTAAAAGAATATTCATTCACAGCAGCGTTGTCTGTATCAGCCCCAAACTGGAAACCATCCAAACGTTCATCAACTATAAAACAAATACGTAAATTGTGGCATATTGTACATGAGAATATTATCTACAGCGATGAAAATGAACAGACCACAGCTACATGAAGGTGGGCTAAATCTTACACATATAATGTCGAGAGAACGAAGCCAAACTCCAAAGAATCTATGCTGTATAATAACTTCACTAATACCAGTTCAAAAACAGGCCAAACTGGCTCAGTGCCTGGAGCTCAGGGGCCATGATGCCAGCCATATACACCAGGGTGGGTGGGTTCTAACCTGGCCCAGGCCTGCTCAACAACAACTACAACAACAAAAAAATAGCCAGGTGTTGTGGCGTGTGCCTGTAGTCCCAGCTACTTGGGAGGCTGAGGCAAGAGTTAGAGGTTACTGTGAGCTGTGACACCATGGCACTCTACCGAGGGTGACATAGTAAGACTCTGTCTAAAAAAAAAAAAAAAAACAGGTGAAACTAGTCAATGGATTGTAAGTGAGGATAGTGGTTATCTTTGGGGAGAAGGAAGGAGCTCAAGGGTGGCTTCTGGGTGATGGTTAGGTACTATCTCTTAAACGAGTATGTAATTTTCACTTTGTGATAATTCACTGACCTAAACAGCTCGGATTTGTTTATTTTTCTGCATGTGTCTAACACTTCAAAGTATTGAAGGTGAACGTTTTTAGTTTAGAAAGAAATAAATACATTATGGCCATATACTATAATACTACATGCCAATTAAAGTAAATAAACTATTTCTTCATCTCAAAAATGTCATAAACCTACTATTTAGTGAAAAAACACATCTCTGAAAAATAAGTATTAATGCATTTATATAAAAATATGCAAAACCTAATAATATGTTGGAGCACATATAGTATGTGGCAAATTATAATTAAAAGGAAGGGAATGATACATAGAAAATTCAGGAGAGTGGTTAGTTCTGAGTGAGAGAAGAAGATAAATTAAGGCGGGACACACAGGGACTTTAAGGTGTTA
Organism: Galagoides demidoff; assembly: GCA_963574575.1. Classification (NCBI taxonomy): domain Eukaryota; kingdom Metazoa; phylum Chordata; class Mammalia; order Primates; family Galagidae; genus Galagoides; species Galagoides demidoff. Next base: position 30,021 of record CAUYQV010017824.1, read on the forward strand.
ACAGTCTATTAATCTGGTTGATACTTGAGTATTTCTTCTTGATACCCTATGTGTACGATATATGGTCTTCTGTGTATATTGCATTACTCCCAAATGTTGGGGAAAGGTAGCTAACGTCCCCAAACTCAATAATGCGATAGCAAAAAATATATATCCTCCATCCAATATGATCAAAGTACATTCATTCACCTAACAATTCCTGACTTCCTTTTTGTAATCAGTTTTGTTATAATGCTTGTTCTAAAAATGTGAATTTGTTCCAATCCAACGAGAATAATATGTTAGGGAACAATTTGACCTTAAGAAGAGCAGTTTCAGCAAGGTAGGGGTCTAAATCTTAATTGGAGTGGTTCAAAAGGGAATGGGACATGAGGAAATGAAAAAAGTGGGCATACACAACTTTTCTGATGTTTTTGCTATAAAGAGTAAAATAAGTATTAGGACGTAGCTACAAAGTAGAGCAGAGAAAGACCACATGGACCACAGAAGATTAATTATTATTATTTTTTTTTTGAGACAGAGCCTCAAGCTGTCCCCCTGGGTAGAGTGCTATGGCTTCACTGCTCATAGCAACCTCCAACTCCTGGGCTCAAGCGAGTCTCCTGCCTCCGTCTCCCATGTAGCTGGGACCACAGGTGCTCACCACAACGCCCGGCTATTTCTTGGTTGCAGCCATCATTGTTGTCTGGCGGGCCCGGGCTGGATTCGAATCCGCCACCTTAGGTGTATGTGGCTGGCACCTTAGCCACTTGAGCCACAGGCGCCGAGCCAGAAGATTAATTTAATCTGGGAACCAACCTGAGTATGTTGTATGCTGGAGGCAAGGATGCACTACAGTGGAAGGAGGTGATGACACAGGAGAGAGACGCCACAACCAGAAGAGCAGAGTCTTTGTGTAATGGACGGGAGTGGAATCTGGTGAGTAAGGGGAGAAGAGAAGGGGTGGACTGGCCTGAGACAGAACTAACTTAGTAGATGTGGTGATGGAAGGGTAGTTCTCTCCTGGTTGCTTCTATCTTCTCAGTAAAATAAGAGATGAGATAACCAAGCTAAGAGTTAGAAGGTGAGGAGAAGAGGTGTGGGATATTTTTATGGAGAGAGCAGGTGTGAGATAGCCCTCCCAGGAAGAAAAAGAGTGAACTGATTAGAAAAATGCAGAGGGTTGCTCAACCTACATCCTGCTCCCAGGTTGTAGCCACAGCTTTCAGAGAAGGATTGAATTTAACTAGATGAGTACAGTGGAGGGACAGAAAGGCGAGGGAATGATGGGCACATCTATGACCATGTTTCAAGCATTATAAGAGCAATTCATGTAACCAAAAAATGTGTCCTCCTGCAATACCGTGAAATTAAAAAAAACTGAAAAAATTCATCAAGCTGTAATTTTCAAGACAGTGTTTTCGAAATGTTAATCATGTAAGTGATCTTTTGTATTTCATGATCTATAAATACTGTGTTGCAACCTGAAAATATATTCTGTTCAGCAATAAAGAACTTTGTTAATAGCAAAAAAGGAAAGAGAGAGAGAGAGAGAGGCAGGCAAAGGAGCCATGAGAGAGGCAGGCAAAGGAGCCATGCATGTATTCAACGGAACAATGACAGTGATGCTCCTGGAATCTAAGCCGTGAAGGTGAGAACTTGTGGTTGCAGGTCAGTCAGTTCTCCTAAGTTATTACAGAGCCAGTGGATCAAAACTCCTGAAGGTCACAAAGAAACCAAGAATCGTTCGAGTCTATGTACTGAAGTAAAGATGCTAGAAAGGAGGTGGTGACCAGAGAATGGAACGTGTGAACCAAGATTTTGAATGTGTTGAAGTTATTGGTAAAACAAACTTCACCTGAAGTAGGACAGTCTTGTGAGACTGAGCCCTTAACCTGTGGGGCATGGGCTAACTAGGAAGGGTTAGCGAAAGAGCTGAATTGAATTGTTAGACACCCAGCTGGTGTTGGAGAACTGAAAAATTAGTTGGTGTGAGGAACTAAACCTGTCAGTGATAATAAGACTGAAGTTTAGGCTCAGCACACATAGCTCAGTGGTTAGGGCACCAACCACATATACCAGGGCTGGTGGATTTGAACCAGGCCTGGGCCTGCTAAACAACAATGACAACTACAACAAAAAAAATAGCCAGGCATTGTGGCAGGTACCTGTAGTCCCAGCTACTTGGGAGGCTGAGGCAAGAGAATCGCTTAAGCCCAAGAGTTTGAGGTTGCTATGGGCTATGACACCAGGGCACTCTACCGAGGGCAACATGATGAGACTGTCTCAAAAAAAAAAAAAAAAAGACTAAAGTTTAACATGATGGATTATCTAGAAGTTAAAGATTTCTGGAGCTGGCTCGGTGCCTGTGGCTCAATCGGCTAAGGCGCAGCCACGTACACCTAAGGTGGCGGGTTCGAATCCCCAGCCCGGGCCGCCAAACAACAATGATGGCTGCAACCAGGAAATGGCCAGGCATTGTGGCGGGCGCCTGTGGTCCCAGCTACTTGGGAGGCTGAGGCAGGAGACTCGCTTGAGCCCAGGAGTTGGAGGTTGCTATGAGCTGTGATGCCATGGCACTCTACCCAGGGGGATAGCTTGAGGCTCTGCCTCAAAAAAAAAAAAAGAAGTAGCTGGGGGCTTGGTGCCTGTAGTACAGTGGTTACAGCACCAGCCACATACACCAAGGGTGGTGGGTTTGAACCTGGCCTGGGCCAGCTAAAAAATAAATCAACAATTACTACTGCAACAAAAAATAGCTGGGCATTGTGGTAGGCACCTGTAGTCCCAGCTACTTCGGAGGCAGAGGCAGAAGAATCACGTAAGCCCAAGAGTTTGAGGTTGCTGTGAGCTGTGATGCCATGGCACTCTACCAAGGGTGACATAGTGAGACTCTGTCTCAACAAAAAAAAAAAAAAGAAGAAGAAGTAGTAGTTGAGGCCTGGTGTGGTGGCTCACACCTGTAATCCTAGCACTCTGGGAGGGCAAGATGGGAGGATTACTTGAGCTCAGGGGTTCAAGAACAGCCTGAACAAGAGTGAGACCTTTTCTCCACTGAAAATAGAAAAACTAGGGTGGTGCCTGTGGCTCAGTGAGTAGGGCACCAGCCCCATATACCGAGGGTAGTGGGTTTGAATCTGGCCCCAGCCAAACTGCAACAACAAAAAAATAGCTGGGTGTTGTGGCAGGCACCTGTAGTCCCAGTATTCAGAAGGCTGAGGCAAGAGAATCACCTAAGCCCAAGAGTTGGAGGTTGCTGTGAACTGTGACACTACAGCACTTTACCAAGGGCGATAAAGTGAGACTCTGTCTCTAAAAAATAAAAAAGAAAGAAGAAAGAAAACCTAGCCAGGTGTGGTGGTATATGCCTGTAGTCCCAGCTACACGGGAGGCTGAGGCTAGAGAATCACTTGAGCTCAAGAGTTTGAGGTTTCTATGAGCTATGATTCCAAGACACTCTACTAAGGGCAACAGAGTCATACTCTGTCAAAGAAAAAGAAAAAGGAAAGGAAAGGAAAGAAGAGTAGTTGGGGGAAAGTCCTTAGGCATGGGTCGGTTACCCTAGAGATGACCTTCCCACCCTGACCTCACCTGCTAAGTTAGGATCTTTGTCTGAGCTAGAGGCAGTTACCAAGACCTAACAAGAAGCTAACGATGGCTCGGCGCCTGTAGTTCAAGTGGCTAAGGTGCCAGCCACACCTAAGGTGGCGGGTTTGAATCCAACCTGGGCCCGCCAAACAACAATGACGGCTGCAACCAAAAAATAGCCAGGAGCTGTGGCGGGCGCCTGTGGTCCCAGCTACTTGGGAGACTGAGGCAGGAGACTTGCTTGAGCCCAGGAGTTGGAGGTTGCTGTGAGCTGTGATGGCACTCTACCCAGGGGGACAGCTTGAGGCTCTGTCTCAAAAAAAAAAAAAAAAAAAAAGAAGCCAATGATGTGGCTCGGCGCCTGTGGCTCAATCAGCTAAGGTGGCGGGTTCGAATCCCCAGCCCGGCCCACCAAACAACAATAATGGCTGCAACCAAAAAATGGCCGGGCGTTGTGGCGGGCGCCTGTGGTCCCAGCTACTTGGGAGGCGGAGGCAGGAGACTCGCTTGAGCCCAGGAGTTGGAGGTTGCTATGAGCTGTGATGCCATGGCA
>CAUYQV010017825.1:0-12000 GCA_963574575.1 Galagoides demidoff
TCTGTAAGGCAAACACAAATAGCTCTCTACACATATATTTGACCCCAAAATTGTGTAGGGTAAACATGTGCTTTGCTTCTATCTAAGTATTTGCATTTTTAATTAAAATCATAAAAACCTGAAATAGTACAAGAGGCATCAGGTGAAAAGCCTGCCTCCTCCTCACTGTAAATCCCAGGTTTTCCATTTTCTCTCTCAAAAATAATCACTATTTCTGTTTTCAACATAGTCTTGTTGGCTCATGCCTATAATCCTAGCAATCTGGGAGGCTGAAGTGGGTGGATTGCTTGAGGTCAGAAGTTTGAGACCAGCCTTAGCAAGAGTGAGACTCTGTCTGTAATGAATACAGAAAAACTAGCCTGGATTTGTGGTGATGCCTGTAATCTTAGCTACTGGGGAGGTTGAGGCAAGAGGATAGATTGATCCCACGAGTTTTGATGTTTCTATGAGCTATGATGTCATGAAACTCTAGCCAGTGGCAACATTTTTTTTAACTTTCACACAACTGAGGACCTGTCATCCTCTTTGTTCTGTTTCTATTTCCATTTACCTATTTCTTAGACATATTTACATAAAAGTACTTATATGTTTACTTCATTCATTTTAATGGCTGCATTTCATGCCATAATATGTACACCACAAAATTTACTTATCCTATCTGCTATTGGTTGACATTTCAATGGTTTTCTATTTTTTGCTCTTATAAATTAGCAAAAAATAGAAACAACAATATTCCTATGTAGAACTTTTTGTGCACATGTTCAAATGTATCTGTAAAGAGATTTATTAAATGTAAAGTTTAAAGAGAAATAGCTGGCATGTTTTGACAGATACTACTAAATTGCTTTCCCAATAGTTGGAACCAATGTAGACAATTGCCAATAATGTATGACATTGCCTATTTCCCCATACAGTTTTCAACGCATGTACATTTAAGCTCAATTTTCTTTGTCTATTTGAAAGGTTAAGAAAATGCTGTTTATCTTTGAGCATAACTTGCATTAGCTATAAATGAAGCTGAGTTGGTTTCCACATAGCTAGATGTCTTTTTGTGAAATAATGTATTTTTTCATTAATTTCAAATCCCACCTGCATATGTTTCAGCATATAAAATTGTTATTTTCATAGGTCAAGATGAAGTAAAAATCAGAAATTTCATAAGCACAACTCAGATAGATAGATATATGATACATATCTGCATCCAAATTTAATTAATATGGCTTTAAATGCATAGCAAGATATATTTTTGTCTCTTTCAGAAATGTCTTGGTTGTTCTTGCATCTTATTTTTCTATATGAACATATAAAGATATCTTTTTCCAAATGAATTAATATTGTCATTTAAAAAAATTATATGAAATTATATCTATGGTCTAATTTAGAGATAATATTTTTGCATGACTGCATTTACTTATCCTCCTCTCTAAGATATAAAAATGCAGTCTTGTATAAATATCAAATTCTTTCTGTCTCTTGATAGACAGTTCTTATTTCATATAGTTCTTGTGTAACTTTATTAATTTTATTCCTAGGTATTTTAGAAGTATTGTGATTATTCCAATGATATTTTCTGTTATTATATTTCTAATCTGGTATCTTTAGAGAGAATATTAATTTTTGAATATTAATTTTATAATCTAATACCTAATTAAATTATTTCCCTTAGTTATTTTTAGTTAACTTCATTGGGCTCCCAAATATCTAATTAAACCATCTGTATATAACCATAATATTTTTATATTTCTATTTCTTTTTTATACCTAATTGCATCAGCCAAAAATTTACAAAACTAGTATTCTGTTATTAAGCAAGATTTTGTTTTCTGATTTGATATATATACATATAGAGAGAAAAATAAATAATCATCTATTTTTATAAAATTTGATTAAGAATTTTTATGGAATATACCTATTAAATTTTATCAAATATCATTTTAGCATGCCTTTCATAGATAGTGAACAGATTACATAACTTTTCTCCTTTGATCTTTATTAACAGCTCGCTTTATCGGTAGATTTACTAAAGTTGAGCCATCCTTGCATTGCTGATATAATTGCACTTAATTATGGTATAGTCTTCTTTCACAAGTTGCTGAATTTCATTTGCTACTGTAATGTTTTATTTTTAATTCTTGTATCAATAGTCATAAGTGAAATTGGTTTTTAGCTTTATAGTGTAATATTATCAGTGCAATCCTAGCCTCAAAGAAAAAAATTGAAAATTCTCTGCCTTTCTCAATGTAAATATTTGTTATTTGAATAATTTGATCTTGGAAGAGTAATAAAATTCGCCCGTGAAGTTGTCTGGGTCTGGTGTTGGGATAGGAGGAAGTATCTTTTTGGCAAAATTTTTGTTTTTTTCTAAGATACTTTACTTGGTTTATTTCCTCTTAAATATTTCATTTTAATCATCCCTTCTATATAATTTAAAGTACTCTATGTTTTCCTAGTTTTCAATGAAGTAGATTATTGAGAATAGAATAACATTGTGAACATATTTTAATGAGCTATGTAAAATATAGTAAATGTCGATCATTGATTTTCCACAAATAACGTTATGCTTATCTTTGTGATTTCTCTAGTCCTTAACTATCAAGGATAGGCAAAATAAGGAAATACAGAAAGAAATTTTGTGTGTGTATAATTAAGATAGAATAATCCTAAGTGATCTTGGTCTAACTAATATACAAAAGAAAGATTTCTATCTTATTTTGTTCAAACTACTATTATAAAACACTATTGACTGGGTAGTTTATAAGCTTTAGAAATTTATTTCTGGTTGTTCTGGAAGCTGATAAGTCCAAGATCAAGGTAGATTCTATACCTGGTGAGGGCTTACTTTCTGGCTCATCACCAACAGTTTCTTGCTGTGTCCTCCTATGTTAGAACAGGTAAGGGGGCTTATGCATAATGGCTTATGACTTAATCACCTCCTGAAGACCTCACCACCTAATACTTAATCACTTTGGGGGTTAGGAACTCTGAGAGAGAGATAAATATCAGTCTACTGTATACCAAAGGAGTAATATATGGAACTACAATCAAATGTTAAAACACAATGTTGTTTTGAATTCTGCTGTTCAGTCAAGGGAAATATTAATGAAGATTTAGAGGAGTTCTGACATATTCATGAAGAAGGTAAGACTCAAGTTGAGAACTTTTCTCAAATACAACAGATACTGATGAGATATTAAAATTTGTAGAGTCTGTCCATTTTTAAAGTAGCATGGGTGAATGCATGATATTTTATCATGATAAAAATGGTATTTAAGTGGTATACTGATTTAAGAGTAGATTTTTTTTCAAATTATTTGGAATTTTAACCAAAGTCTACATTGTAGAGTATCATGTATATGATTATGCTCCAGTAAATGGGATATCAAACTCTGTTCTTTAATTAAAAGTAGAGTATTATATGCATCTTGACAAGGATTACTAGTCCCCCTTTTAGCCATTGTAGTTGATATGAGTAGTTGATTTGGAGTTTGGTAAATTAAGATATATAGAGTTGTGGTTTTGGATGCACTGAGAGCCCAGAATTACATGAGATTTGAGCAGGAAATAACTTCTCATATCTCATTCCTGACATAGCTTCAGATATTCATAAAAAATATTTTATAAGCCAATCTTCACCAACATCCTGTTTGGTTAACTGTCCACATCTTAGGATGAATATGAAGGATGCAAGGGTGGAGGAAAAAGAGATAGGAAAGTTTAACTCAAGAAGAATCTGATCTTATCATTCTATATCTTGAATTCATTTTATATTCAAAATTCACCACAGCTAGATGTCTCTATACTCCTTATCAAACATCAAATGCAGAATGATCAGAGAGAGCCATATAGGAGAAATAAGACTTCTTCCCTTTCTTTCTTTCACTTATAGTCATGTACATCTATAAATGATAACTAATGCAGAAGACCATTACCAGAAATATTCCCATTTTTTTGGCTGTGTCTGAAAAATACAAACAACTGGAAATTACAAATATTTTATTTTAAGAAACTTTAGTCAATGAAGGAAGATATACTTGGGGGCGGGGGACTTTTTTGTGTTATTAAACACTTCCTAATTAATATAAATTCCTGTCTGATTAATACTGTTCCTCAAGAGTGTGAACTTTCTTCATTATCTATGTCAAGTTTAGTTATTGTATGGTAATGGCAAAGAATACATCTTGCTGTGTATTTTGTATTAAAGCTTGATAGACGGGAAGGGTCTTAAAACATGAATCATTACAAGTCACTGCATCCTTCCTGGCGGTGAGTCTCTCCACCTGTGAAAAGAAAGAGGCCACCAGATTACCTTGAAGAGTCATAACAGCCAGTTGCTGAACTCTTGAAACTCAGAAGTGTGGTTTTCACTTATGCCTCTTCTGGGATTGTAAGTATCAGGTAGAAAGGTGAGGAAGAACAGTCTTTCCAGATAAATAAATCACCCTCCAATGATTAGTGGCTCTAAAGGCATCTGGCATTGAATGATGCAGCAAGACTATTCACTGTTCTCAGCACAGATCTGAATATTTGTCACTAGTAGCTTTTATAGCCTTATTGTTTGATAATTGAAAGTAGTCTCTTTCCATTGTATTTGCCCCTTTCATTATGCAATAGCAGCTGAGACTGGCTTCCATTCAGACCAGCATGAGTTTGGCGACTTCTCTTTACTTTGTCTCTAGAAGTCCAGATGTAAGTGTGTGTAGCAGCAAAAAGTATATATGTTTATTTTTACCAATAAAGCCTCCGTTTCTAAATATTAAACACCCCCTTGTCATAAAATTTAAAATCCAGTCCTAATTACTCATTCTGATGACAGGAGATTAATTGTAAAAGTCCACTTCCATAGCAACGAAGCATATTTCTATATTGTGATTTGTAGAACTACAAGCACACTCAGCATTTGTTCTGTGGTGTTAACTGCTGTCCATTAACCAGTTAGACAGTGAATGTGAGTAACAAAGGAAAAAGAATGATGTGAATATTCATTATGCTGCAGGAAATATATAAAAAATGTGGTTTCCATTACTCCCCTCTGGGAGCTATAAGTAAAGCTGTATAAGTAAAGAAGGACAGCTTGTTCACGGATGTGAGCGCAGCCGCGAGTTGTGTGGGAAGGCAAAACTCCCAGGATTTTATGGTTCTTAACTATTCTAGCCCTCAAGTGTCACTATCTATGACTTGACCATGAGTGATGAGAGGCTGTCTTGTCTTTGTCAAATTTTATTGGGAGCACTGAAAAGCACACTGCCTGCCACCTACAGTCATCATGCACTACAAATCTCTAGAACACCACATCAGGCAGGAAAGTGCTGCTGGTGGTCTCAGAATTATTGCCAACTTCTAGAATAAAATTGTTTGAATCACATTCCCATTTCTTAATTCAGTGAGGTAAAAAACCAGCTCATTGTTCATCCATCCCACAGTCATGAAGACATTCTAAGGGAAAATTTGGTATGGAAACTGCCAGTAAAATGTGCCTAAGACACATCAAGTGGAAGAAAGTACTTTGCAATAATTAGGAGTGTTTCTAAACTAAGTACATTGTGAGAGCCATGTATAAATAAAACAAGGGGTAAAAATATTCTCAAATTATAATAAATCTCAACAGTAGGAGAGATAAAAGGCTAAGGTGGAGACTGCATTTTGGAAGAAGAGTTTCTGGTCTTATGGTAAAAATGTTCTTTGTTACATTTGTATGTTTTTTCTTACATAGTGAGACTATTTCCACTCTTCTTTTTTATCATGGGAATTGTAATCATATATTTTATTTAGAAAAATTTAAATATTGAAAACCATAAAATAAGTGGAAAGAAATACTGTTTTTAATGCAAAGCAATATTCTAAAATGTTCAGCCTATCTGATGATCTGGAACTGCTCACTAGAATTCATCTTATATTTCTGCCTGCCTCATAGTGGCAAATGTAACTGAATAAAAATGTGAAAACAGATATCCAGATTTGCCACTGTAAGCTGGGTGGTCCTGGGTAGTTCATTACATCTTGAGGCATAATTCCCATTTTCTAAAAAATAGGTACATTAATCTCTGCACCACTTACCTCAGAATGGGTGGAGAAATTATGAAAAGCAATTAATAGCAAAGTGTTTTGATTAAAATATGCTCCGAATAAGTAGATGCTAATAATTTGCTTATTTAATAAACATTTTACCAAATGTCCAAGGTTTGTTGGGTACCACAACAGGTGCAAGGAATTCGGTGGTTGGTTAATCAAACACTTCTTGTCCTGTGATCTTATATCTTTACAGAGGAAGAAAATATAAATAGCTTAGCTGTTAGGTAACATAATATCAGGTGGTGATAAATGCCAAGAAAAATAGTAAAGCAAAGGATTGAAATAGAGAGTGATTATATTTGTGTGCAAAAACTCTTTTGAATAACTTGTCAGCACAGACTTTTCTGATGAGTTATTTGAGTAAAGAGCTTAATTTCTTTCCTTCTTTTTTTTTTTTTTTTTGTAGTTTTTGGCTGGGGCCGGGTTTGAACCCACCACCTCCAGTATATGGGGCTGGTGCCCTACTCCTTTGAGCCACAGTTGCCAACCAGAGAGCTTAATTTCTAAGAGAGATGAGTGAGTCCTGTGAAGACCTGGGACATGGAGAAGTGAATAGAAAAGACTAAGAAATGAACATGCTTCATGTGTGCAAGCACCAGCAAGATGGCCAGTGGGGCTAGAGCAGAGTGAGGAAATTAGTAGAGGGAAGAACAGCCGTGAATGATGTTGGGAAGGCAGCTGGGGATGGGGCTGTGATAATGACTTGGGATGCCATTTCAAGTGCAATGGGAAACCACTAGGTGTTGAGCCATGGAGACCCCAGCCATTATTTCTGACTTAAAAGCATTATTTCAGCTTCATGCCATGGCAGAGAAGAGTGGAAACAGAGGCTTCTACATGAGTCCAGGTGATGGTGACTTGGACTAAGGTAGATGCAATAGAGATGTTAGGTTTTTTGAAGGTAGAAACTAAGGAATTGTGAGAGAGGTTTCTTATAGTTAGCACAGTGGACTTTTGAGGGTTAGTATGGCTGTTCTCCCAGCTAGAAGAATAAAAGGCAGTGAGCCTTAATATTTCTAGGCTTCTCTGACCTAATAGATGCCTCTATGCCAATTGCTCCAGGGAAACAAAGTACAACTGGATCTAGTCATTGTAATCTTGACCTTGTTTAGCATTTGCATGATTTGTTTGCTGGTTGGCAATAAACCAAAGTGAAAGCAACCCAACCTCTGACTCAACAGAGAAATATATATATATATATACACACACACATATATACATATATATATATGTTTTTGTTTTTTTTTCTGTGAGGAAATAAGAGAGTATAGTGCTGGAAAGCCTGCTTGGAACATTAACATGTGGAAGGGTAAAAATAGTTACATTGAAGAGTGGAAAAGTAAATTGACTAGGGAAATGTAGTGAGACTAATCAGCATGACGACGACCAACTTGAAATTAGTGGTGATTATTTAACATTAGACCAGCTCGCATAGCTGTGTGTTCTTTACATCCACATACAGTCACTTGCATGCAGAAGCACTATAGTTAGAAAGCTGGATTTAACCACCTTACGGTTTTTTTAGGAAGTATATGTATGATGCCAAAGAAAGGGAATTGAAGAGCTGTGGACTAGAAATTGGATAAGGAGGTATGGGAGTGAGGAAGGGTATTGAAAAGGTGGTTGGGTCAATAGGTGGAAGGATGATTGGAGTGGGAAGAGCAGAGGGAGTGTTCTACAAAGATTCTAGAGGTGAAATCACTAGAATTAGGTGACTATTTAGACTGTCACTTGGACAGGGAAAGCACTCAGCAAGTATTTTTGGCTGATGATTGATTCTAGCAGGGGATACCATAAAAACTTTAAGACTCTGAATTCTCTGAAGACCATTTTATATGTATGTTTGGTTCCTTTATTAACCATGTGTCAAGTCTAAAGTGTCTAGGATATTTTCTCTGAAAAAAGATGAGAGTATGGGGAAATTCTTTTTCTATAAAGCTCATAAAAGTTATCTATTGTTTGGGGCCTTTCTCAGATTTCAGCAATCTGAGAAAAACATTATTTCTTAGAACTCAAAATTCAATGCTCTAAGACGATGCATCTCTTTCAGACCTTAAATTATTTCATCTACACATTTTCTCCTCCTCCTCCTGCTCTTCCTCTATCCCTTTCACGTTCTCCTCTTTCTCTCACTCTCTCTTTCCCTTTTGTTTCCAAAGGGACAGAGAGGTAAATATAGATTTAAAATAAACAAATAACCATAGAAGTAGATAAATAAAAAAAATAATATCTTTGCACTCAAATTTATCTGACATCCACTATGAATCGAATTGCATCACTCCCAAGTGATGTCACTTTTTTAGCATCAAAAGGAATAATATAGCTAAGAAACAAATGCATTCCTCAGGCATATGCGATATCAGGCTATAGGTTCACAGCTCTCATAAGTTTATGAAATACACATGGAAGGCAGAATATAAAACAATAAGTAGTCATGTGTTGTAGACAGAGAAAAACTAGCAGAGCATATATGGCTATATGGTAACATGATTTGATATTTTGTAACCATACCCACCAGAATTTACACACCAGTGATGAATGCTTCCCTTTCAAAATTGTCACCTAGGCGGGTTATGTATTATATAGTTATTACAATGATGATGACATTACTCTAGACATTTTGTGTACTCTCTTGAGCCAGCCCTGAAAGAAGTTCCCTTTGAATGTTTTTAAATGGTGCTGAAATCATACTTAGTAAGGAAGAGTTGACTACTGGAGCTAACTTAGGTAATTTGAAGCAGAGGTCAGCAGGTGAAAGAAATTTGGACCATAAATAAGGAGTGACTTTAATAAAGACATAGATTGGTTCACTTAGAAGTCTTGCAAACTGACTGTGAAGGCAGTTTATAAAGAGGGAAGAGCTATGGCCCCACCACTGAGCAAGATACTTGACCTACCAACCAAAGTGGCCATTTTGCAATGGGAGACTCTCCCGTGAGAAATTTGCTTCCTGACCCAAAGAAGAGCAAAGAGGAAGGATGCCTGCTGTTAAACAGTTTCCCTCCCTTACAGTCAGTGTCACAATCCACAGACATATAGTTTAAATTAAAACAGCCAATACCAGAATGAGGCCACAGTCAGATTGCTAGAGAATTACCTGTGGCCTGGCTTGTGAAACACCAAAAGCATCATAGAGAGACGTGTGCATCAGCAGCCACAGCCCGGGCCCTTTCTCCCAAGAATGAATGTGTTTCAAGGACATCTCCCACGGATCATGGCGGCTTCATTCCACAGCCGTCTGTTCTTGAAAACACGAGGCTCAAAGGACAGCCACCTTAGCCGCGTGAATAGCAGGAACACTGGATTCGTTAGTGATCAAAACGTGCGCTGTGAGAGTCCTGATGTTATTTTTAACGTCCCAACCTCCTTTAACTGTGACTCTCAGTAAAGCCATTATCCAGAAAGTTGTTAGAAGTTGATTTGCTAAAAGTTTGGCCTCCGGAACATCAGGTGTTCTTGCTCTTTGCTCTCCTATGGGTCAGAAAGGAATGCCCTTCGCAACTCCTCTTATGTCCAATTTCTGTCGGTGGGTGAGCCTGTTTTCCTCCCCAGTTTCCCTGTTCTAGTTCATGCTGCTCTTTGAAAAAAAATAAAAGGGTCTCAAATGTGTTATGCCTACCTAAAATACAGCAATCCAATTGTTAATATAAAAATAATATACACTTTGGTCAAGAAATTTTTTTCTCAAAGTTCTCTGTGTTATATTATTTTATAACCATCTCCCCGAAATCATAAGAATCCCTTCTCGGAGTAGTTTAATGTTCTTGGGACAGTTTTCTTTCTTTCTAGTTATAATGCCTGTTCATTTTCGTTTAGAACACTATGACTTTTTTTGAATCCCAGACTAGAATGATGCAGCTGCTGATATTGGTGACAACCTTATCGAGACTGAGATGGAAGGTTCTGGAAAGGAAGGAACTGGATCAATATATTGATCAAATATTTTCAATGACCAGGAATCTGTCATATACTGGATGTGGCGGCATCAATAATAGTAGCAACAGTAACAGCAATAGAAACTGATGTCTCCTGAGAGTTTACTCTCTGCTGGTTTATGTTTTCACACCTATTTCCTCCTGCAGCCCCTACATCACTATGCCCTGTGACAGAGGAGGAAGGCAGAGCACAGAGAGGGAAAGTGACAGCCCAGAGTAACACTGGGAACATGGCAGACCTGGGATTTGTACCCACTCAGTCAGAGTCCACACACCCAGGCTTTTCTGCCACACTGACCTGTCTCCCTTATTTGCCTAATTGAGACATATAATTTCTGAGAGTACAGAACTGTCCTCCTGAAATTGATGGGTAAGACGGAGCAGGCAGGAATAGACAGAAATGGGGAAAGTTTTTTTTTTTTAATTCCATCTTACGTATTCTCAGACCCTGCAAAGGCTAGATCCATTGCTTATTCTCAACACAGTCCTTCACTCTGCCTTTAATTCCCTGTGTGCCTGTTTCCTGCAGTGGACTCTGAGCTCTTTGACAGTAAGGACCATGTCTTGTTCAAAGTTGGATCTATAATATCCAACAAAATAATCAGGATTTAATGGACAACTGGTAAATATTTGTTGACTTGAGGAATGATCATGAAAGAAATGTGCACATATAACACGTAAAAAAATGATTTAGACCAGGTACAGTGGCTCACACGTGTAATCCTAGCACTCTGGGAGGTTGAGGCAGGAATGTCACTTGAGCTCAAGTGTTTGAGACCACCCTGAGCAAGAGCCAGACCCTGTCACTACTAAAAATAGAAAAAGTAGGTGGGCGTTGTGGTGGGTGCCTGTAGTCCCAGGTACCTGGAAGGCTGAGATGAGAAGATTGGTTGAGCCCAGGAGTTTGAGGTTGCTGTGAGCTATGATGCCACCACACTCTAACTTGCACAACAGAGTGAGACTCTGTCTCAAAAAAAAAAAAGAAAATGATTTATATCCAGGATCCTGGCTGGTACACTGAATTGCCAATTTCCTATTTTCTAAGTAACTAGGGTTACTTTACCTTTTTGCTTTTTCCATGTGCCAATGGGGCTATCTGTGGGCACCCACAGATAGAGGATAGATAGATGTTTATATATATGTATGTCTAAATGGGTGTATAAATATGTATGCATATATATTGAATATGTGAACAGATAGGTGAATTTTTTTTAATGTGTACAGAGGCTTGTAGCCTCAGCCCTTTAAAAATTATTTGTTATCTCTGCAAATATCCATGCTTTACCAAGTCCAATTAAGAAAATAACAGAATTTAGCACCCTTGATCATGGGCTCTGAAATAAAATAATCTGGACAGAAGAATTTTAATTTCCCAGCTTCCCTCGTGAAACTGCTAAATGAATGTGAAGAAGGCCTTGGGGGTTAGGACTCAATGCCAGGCGGGCTGAGTTGCAACAGGGAGGGCTCTCACTTGATGATTCCAGGTCAACCGAGCTTGACATTAGCTTTGGCTTCCTCAGAGGTAACTGAAGGTTCCTTAATCCAGTGAGAATCTATCTTAGTTATTGGTGAAAGGTATGGGCCCAGTTTCAGTCTTCTACAGGTTGCAGCCAGTTTGCCCAGCACCATTTGTTAAATAGGGAATCTTTTCCCCACTCAATGTTTTTAATTGGTTTGTCAAAGATGAGGTAATGGCAGGTAGCTGGATTCATCTGTTGGCTTTCTATTCTGTTCCATACATCTACCTCTCTCTTTTTGTGCCAATACCATGCTATTTAAAGCACTATTGGTTTATAGTATGGTCTGAGGTCTGGTAGCATGATTATAGTTCTCAAATGAAAGCTACAACCTAAATTCTAACCCAAGAATATGGGGAGGGGGTAGAGGAGGGGAGGGGAGAAGGGCAGATGAGTGGAGGGAGGGTGACTGGAAAGATTACCTGTATGGTCTGCCTAACGAGGGTACAAGTGAATTTTTCTAGAACTAGAGTATAAATG
>CAUYQV010017828.1:0-10327 GCA_963574575.1 Galagoides demidoff
CAATTACCTACTTAGAACTGCTCAATTAAATAGGTGAACTGTGGAAAGATTACCCATCGTGGCATTGTATTTATATACAGTTAACTCTAAAGCAGGTTTAAGTATCTTCCATGTTAATGTCTTAAAAGACTGAAAAAAAAATACCAGCTATCAGAAATTGGCCTTTCTGCCAATAAAGTTGCATGATAAATATTTCATTACAGAATTTCTTAGAGCTTTCATGCCAAGGATGTTTTCTTATGAAATTCTCTTTTTACTGAAGTTTCACTAATAAGCAGCTTCTACTTTTGAGCCTCGACTTAAAGCAGAACTGTTTTCTTTTTTTTTTTTTTTTTTTTTTTTTGAGACGGAGCCTCAAGCTATCCCCCTGGGTAGAGTGCCATGGCATCACAGCTCATAGCAACCTCCAACTCCTGGGTCAAGCGAGTCTCCTGCCTCTGCCTCCCAAGTAGCTGGGACCACAGGCACCCGCCACAACGCCTGGCCATTTTTTGGTTGCAGCCATCATTGTTGTTTGGTGGGCCCGGGCTGGGGATTTGAACCAGCCACCTTAGGTGTACGTGGCTGATGCCTTAGCCGATTGAGCCACAGGCACCGAGCCCCATGTTAATGTCTTAAAAGACTGAAAAAAAAAATACCAGCTATCAGAAATTGGCCTTTCTGCCAATAAAGTTGCATGATAAATATTTCATTACAGAATTTGTTAGAGCTTTCATGCCAAGGATGTTTTCTTACGAAATTCTCTTTTTACTGAAGTTTCACTAATAAGCAGCTTCTACTTTTGGGCCTCGTCTTAAAGCAGAAGAACTGTTTTCTACTGAATTTTTCATTAACAGCAAGCTTTTTCTTTTATGTAAAATAAATCTATTGCGAATTGATATCAGTGACTCATTTATTAGGTATAATTAATAGCCAAAGAATAAAATTAAAATTTGTTTTAAACTTTTGGTTTAAAAGCTACAGGAATATAAACCTCTTTTTGAAGAATAGACTTCATAAATTCTTCCATCAACAGAAATCCCATGTTTATCTTATTTTCCAACAGAAGTCAAATGATTTCACTACTTACTATGTTTTGATGAATTATTTTGGGTTTTTTGTTTGTTTAAACACTACTGATTTCTTTTAAATTAAGAAGAACTAGATTTTGAAAGCATTACCATATTTCTCTGATAAATTTATAGTTAAGGTTCTAAAATATCTGGTACAAATGCAGTTCACTAAATATGTTTTTAAGATTATTTGAGTGACACAATTTAATGCATAGTCATAATTAGATCTATTAAGAATATACTTCAGTAAAGAGGCATTGTTCTTAACAACAAATCTATATAAAAATATGACTTAATGTAGTTACATTCATCATAAAGTAAATTATATACAAAATTAAATTTTTCATTTCTCTGAGCTTACGATTAAAATATTAAACTTACTAATAAAATATCTTGGTCAGGATCACTGGTTAATAAAACACATTAATGAAATGATTAGTGATACATTTGAAGCCAGAAAATTGCTACTTGGGCCGTTGCTATCTATCAGCAAAATGGCATATTGTTTTCATTTTAAGCCTTCTGTTCTCATTCTCATTTATTCAGCAAACATTTGTTGAGGGCCAGGTACTATACCAACCGACTGTGGATACTTTCCCTGAACAAGATATCCATTGTCCTTACCACTGCAGGAGCTTAAAGACCAGTAAAGGATACAGAAAAATAAAGGAATAGTTGTCCTATAGGATCAGTACTAGCGTAGAGGAAATACAGGATACTGCATTTGCCAGTTACCTAACAGATTTGGGGAATGAGAGATGGTTTGGGGTACAAGTGTTCAGATAGAGGCAAAGAGATGTTGCCAGGCTTCTAACAAGACAGCATAGCATATTCTGACAACTAAAAGTAATTTGCTCTGGCCTGAGGATGAAGTACGAAAGTGAGTTCATTTATTCAGGAAATGTTAATTTATCAAAAAAATTTTTGGTACTTTACATAAAAGATGAATACTTTAACATTTTAAAATATCCTTTTGTGTTAAGAGTTTCTAATATGTTAATAATTTATTAATAATTCACAGCCCAAACTTTACTGTAGTTGTTACCCTTTTATTTCCATTCTATGAGACAAAAATTCTTTTACAGTTGTAGTAGTTGTATGAGACATTTAGACTCTCACTGTGAATTGCCATATTCTTAACTCCAAAAGCTGCTCACTCTGGTTAATTTTTATAGAACCAAGAGAAGTTCTATAGAACTTCTTTGCCCCCTTAGAGAGGGAGTTCTATAGCCTAGTGTACCATTGATTCTGATTTAGTCTTTGAAAGATTGTACCAAAATTTCGGGTCATCTTAAACAGCAATTATAAATTGGGTTTATGGGAAGATAGAATAATAAATGGTAAAGAGAATGGAGTAAAATAGTCCTGGATTCAAATCCAGTCTTCCTCACATACTAAGGCTCTTCGAGCTTCAACTCAGATGTATCTAACTGCCATTTCCTTACCAGTAAAATATTACTTATTCTACCTTAGGCTGATTGTAGGGTTATATAGCAAATGTTATCTTGTATTTCAGATGCTTTTTAGGGGAAGGTTTGGCATGACATAGTGAACATTCTGTAAATACAAGTTTCTTCACCTGAGCCCCACTGTAGCTTCCCGACCTACCTTAACTGGGCCTTGTAAATGACTATGTACCAGAGGTACCTCCTCATATTTGGACTCTGTTTATTCCCTGTCCATCCCTATCCCTACCCTCTTTTTAAATCAGACCCCAATCTGGGTTTAACCTCACCACCAGCAGGATAAATCATCAGAACTTTGTTTTCCATCAGATGAATGTTGATTATAATAACCCAGTAATCTACAGAAGTCTTCAATAATGCTAAGTTTCAAGGGCTTCTTATATCTTTGTCTACCATAAATCTACCACAATATGTAGGCTTGCTTTTATGTTTGTTACATTTTGATTTTAATGAGGTTTTGTTGGGTTGGTGGGTTTTTTTGTTTTGTTTTGGTTTTGGCTTATTTTAAAGTCATATGCTTAGTTTTTACTCAGGTAGAGGCCCATGAAGTTCTTTCTTTCCTTAGGAAGGAAAGCTTAGGAAGCCTATTAATTCTTAGTGCAATTCAGAATTGTTTAATAAGTTCTGTGCACTTGAGCTTAATCTAAAAGTATAGTAACATGTGAAGGATGCATATATGAATAAAATAATAACCTAGGAAATAATTGTAGGCTCTTCTACAAACTGAAAATAAGTGATTGGATCATGTCTAACTTTATCCTTATGGTAACCTAACCTAAAATGTCACCGTGTTAAAGCTTTTTTTATGGTGCTAATCAGAAAAATCCATATTGCAGGAGACGAGGTAATAGAGAGATGGCTTCGTAGTTTGGCCTGTAGCCAACTTTGCCTCAACCCCTTCTCCAGATAAGATGAAGTCGCTCTTACCTCACAATGAGTCTCAAAGGCTGGGAACAACCCAGCTTTTCTTCCATATTATACTAATTAGAAAGTCTGCTTAGTAGAGCATGGGTTCTCAAAGTGTGAGACCCAGATGGCAGTATCAGCATCTAGAAACTCTTACTAAGTGCTTTCTACTTTCATTTGCACTTTTGTTTTCAAGGGCCTATGGAATTAGTCTTCCATGTGACACCTTTTTAAATATTTTAAGACAAACTGGGTTTTCTGGTCTTTATTATGTTCTAGCACTAATCGTAATTTTATATAATAGTTATTTTTATAATTTATTTGTTTAGTCTTATATCTGTCACTCTAGAATTCAGACTCCCTGAGACGTGGACTATGATTTTTTTGGTCAGAGTTAAATTCTTAACTCTCGGCACAAGACCTACCACATAGTATATACTCAATAAATATTTGTTGAATGAAAGAAAAAGTACAAATTCACAAGCCTTCCCTAAGACCGACTGAATCAAACTCTGGAGGTGGGGCCCATCAGTCTGTTAGGACAAGCCATTTGAGTGACTCGCACTCTTAAACTTGAAAACCACAGTAGTAGAACTAAGAGAACTAGCATTTCACCTTCAGGCCTACTATCTGACATCACTTGAAAAATTTCTCTGCCTTTTGAAACCCTTACCAGCAACATTGCTCTCAAGTGTAGGGGAACCTTCTGATCTGTGTTACTAGTGGGTGTGAAGGTAAAAGGATACACTTAATAGGGAATATTGCATAGAATACCAGTACTCGGTAGCTGTGGAGGGTTTCTAGAAATGGATCCCTTGGTGGAAAGAAGGCTAAGCACTACCTCCACCCGTGTTTTCACTCAGCACAGTGCCTTTTAATTGGTGACAACCAGTTAACATCAGACACCCTGATCAAACTGTTAAAGCAGTATCAGACTAACGTGCACATCCCTGTGCCTCTTAGGTCACTCAGTTCTGCTCTCATTCCTACATCAAGGGAAACTTTTTAAGAATTGTTAATGCTTTTTTATAATAGGACTTATAGCCATGTTGGCAAAAAGAAAACAATAAAAATACAGTTAAGATAAAAATCACTTGTAGTTCCACCATCCAGATAGAACCACTGTTATTTAGGTATATGGCCTTCCAGACTTTTCTGTGCATTTATAGATTTTTAATGGGATCAAACTATACATACTGTTTTGTAACTTTTTTTTCACTTGACAATGCCATGACTATCTTGCTGTGTCAGATTTCTACATCTTTTTAATGGCTGCATGATACTCTATCATATGTGCCATGTTTTATTAAACTACTGTTGAATTTTTAGGTTTCCAACTTTTCATTAATAAAGTGCTAAAAAATGTTGTGTTGCTAAATCTTTTATGTGTTTTTAATTATTTCCCCAAAGTGAATACTTTGAAATAAAATTGCTAGTGGATAGAGTATGCCAGTTGTTAAAAACTTTTGTTACTGCCACATTATCCTCTAGAAAACTTTTAAGCGATTTACACTTTTATCAGCAGTATATGAAAAGATACCGTTTCTTGTTGGAGGGCATCCAGCAGAATATTGTGGAGTTTTGTTTGAAAGATAAGGAGTGAGAGTAAGATACAAAAGACCCTACAGGATTAAAACAAAAATGAGTCTTAAATTTTTCTGACATGACATTTACCCTTCTCCCTTCTGTCATGTGTTTTATGACGTTTTGTGAATGTTTGTAGTACTAGCTGCCTCTTTTATTTTCAGTCTCCTAGAAGCATTGTGACCTTTCTGACTCAGCTGAAATGGTAGAACAATCTTAAGCAGACTGGAATCTTGTAGCTTTAATACAGGCTCGCTATTGATGGTTTCAGGGAGCATGACCGTAGTGGGGAAAGCAGGACTTGAGAAAGTGGGCAGAACAAGGGCATTCCCACCTGGTTGCTTGGCCTGCGTCAATCATTAAATGTCTTAGAGCCTGCTTGCTCATTTCTAGAATGAGAGTAACATAAACCTACTTCAGTGTTAACAGGATTAGCCACATCACGAATACAGTGGCCGACACCTAGTAGATGATAAATAACTTACTAGAATTTCCAGATGACCATTAGAGCTATTGTTATTGCCAACTTCTGTGGAGTAAATATCATTGCCGTTGCCAAATCTTCCTCAAAAGTCATCAACAATAAATGGACATTGCCTTGTATACCCTACCATATGTACTTAATGTAGTTCTTATGGAATCTGGTTAGTTTTTATAGTCAGGTATTCCAGTTATCTAACTAGATAAAACTGTCAGACAAGATGTTTCACTCTGTCTCCCAGACTAAAGGGCAGTGGTGCTGTCATAGCTCACTGTTACCTTGAGCTCCTTGGTTCAAGTGATCTGCCTGGCTAATTTAGTGGATTGGAGGAGAGAAGAGGGTCTTGCTATGTTGTTCAGGCTGGTCTTTAATCCCTGGGCTCAAGCAATTCTCCTCTTAGCCTTCTAAGCCACCAGGCTAGGCCCATATTTTTTTTTAAATGGTGAGGCGGACATGTCAGTCATGCCAAATCTCCCTTCTAACTGAAACTGCCCCATGCTTGACTCACAGCTGATCTTTGTGCTTTGAAAGACGACCTCTACCTGTGACAGCTTGACACAGAAGACTCAGCTCGATAAAGATAATTAGCCAAAGTCCCAATAGCATCTCCAGAACTAGATGACACAGAATTGATTGATCCATACTGAAAGAAATTTATTTAGAGAAATATCTGAATTATTAAAGTTGCTCAGCAGTATTTTCAAGAAGATAGATGTCCAAGGGTTAACAGCAACAGTAATCAAAGTACACAAAAAAGCCCCAGAGACTAACCCATTTTAACATTTGGATGAACCTTGGTAAATTTTGCATCTGGTTTGTTGATTATAAGTCAAACTACTCAACCAATAAGGAGTGAATAGTAAAAGTTAAGAGTATTCTAAGTAAGGAGGCTATACAGGAGGCTTCAGGTTTATGAGAACAAGAAAAAGAACTGATTAGAGGTGAAAGGAGATGGATTGCCATTATAAACACCTTTCTAAGAACATGACACATCAGGATTCAGGGCACGTGTATCCACCTAGTCCCATGTTTTATAGTGAAGTTCAGAGACCTTAAGTTTCTGGAGTACATAGAGTTCCCAATAACCAGGCACTTTGATGCCTGCCTGCATTTCCTATACAGTTCCTTCTCTTTGACTCCACCTAGGGATTACTCATTTGTCAAGAGTAAGCTCAAAACATTCCTTTCTCTATGAAGATATTCTGGACTCCCTCAGGCAGAACTGTGTACACACAACTATGGCAGTTATTGCCCTGGATTGCCATTACTTGCTAATTAGCTGAATTTAAGGACAGGGATTTTGTGTCCCCTAACTCCTAGTAGCAGAGTTTCAGCAAACCATAGCTGCTTGCAGCATTCTGATCTCTGTGAGCAGTCTGTCAATGATTAAGACAGTGATTGCTATTACGTGTACTTGCCTAAGAAACACTTTATCAATATTATAGAAAACGCTTATCTGTGTTTCTTGGAGAGTAAACCCCAGAATCTATTCTCATTGTTATTTCTATCCTCATAACTCCGGTTAATTTTGCAGTCCTCATCACTGACTTGTATTTTGCAAACAGTAATCTGTTACAAATGGACTTTTGTTGGCTACGCCAATACTTCAAATTTAGGATCAGTCGCCTCAAAGTAGAATTGGGGTATTTCCATTGTCACTCTTTTCTGTGTAGATAAA
This sequence comes from Galagoides demidoff, assembly GCA_963574575.1. NCBI lineage: Eukaryota > Metazoa > Chordata > Mammalia > Primates > Galagidae > Galagoides > Galagoides demidoff. Next base: position 7,168 of record CAUYQV010017828.1, read on the forward strand.
CTCTGTAAATTTTCTTCCTTTCTTCTCTCCTCTACCTCTTTTTTCTGCCCTTCCTTTTTTCCCATTTCTGTGCATTCTCCCTTTCCCTTTTTTCAAAAAAGATGAGAAAATGTCCAACACACAACAGGAGAAAGATAAATGTACAAAAGCCCAAGGATAAAATAGAGTATATAATAGGAGCTCTTGCTCACTTGCTATCTGTGAATGATGAATCTGACTTCTATTTCTAGGAGCCAAAGAAGGAAGCATGATCAAACTTCAGATTGACCGTTCATGTAGAAACGCGCTGGTTCTCAGGAGAGGGCCACTCATGAAGGAGAAGCACTCACAAAGGGGGCAGTGAGGACATCAGCAAGCACCAAAGCATAGTTAACAAGAGGCCACAGTTCTTGCCCTGATCCAGGGCTTAAATTTGACACGACTGCTGCACTGCTGTTTTCATCAAACTGGGATAATAAATGAGCACAAGATGATTCACATTAACACCTGTAATACGAGGACTCTGAGGCTTCACCCAGCAGGTTGTCAGGAAATGGAGATTCCCCTCCCCTACACACATGTATTTCTGAGAATCTCCAGTGACACTTATGTCCCCAAATGAGTCCTCTTCTCCCTTCTATTTGCTCATGAAGAGGGGCCCTCCCCCCACCTCACACTCCTACCCCAATAGCCTTGAAAACTTTCTGTGGTCACTGCCAGTGACATTGGGGTTTAATGAGCTGAAAGTAAAATTAGTTCACCCCTGGTCTCTGATGAAGCATTCTACAGAAGTGGGTGAGGAATACTGTTTTAATTAATGTAGCTTAACTGGAAGCAATGAGGTTACCCACAAAGACAGAAAATCTTACCTCAGTTACCTGATGGAGTTCTCGTCCTCACTGATAGAACTAACGGGTGCCCACGCCCTGACAATCTTGCCCTGACAATCTTATCCAGACACTGCGTTCCTTGCTGACAGCAGTACCCACAGCTCCCAGAGCTTGGCTCACAGCTGCCTCAGCTAGAGATGAAGGTCAGGGCACTATGACATGGTGAGAGCCTGTTCTTCCTTCCGTATTATACCCACTTGAGGGCCTCAGAAAGCACAATTCTCTCTGGTTTGATCCCAGCCACCTGGCACCAACCCCCAGGCTGGGTACCAGTATAGGTCCATGCCTGTTAGGAACCAAGCCACGCAGGGGGAGGTGAGTAGTGGGTGAGCCAGTAAAGCATCAACTGCATTTACAGCTACTGCGTCTTCCTCCTGTCGTTTCAGCAGCAGCATTAGATTCTCATAGGAGCACGAACCCCACTGTAAACTGTGCCTGGGAGGGATCTAAGCTGTGGCTCCTTTTGAGAATCTAATGCCTAGTGATCCGAGGTGGAGCTGAAACCGTGATGCTAGCTCTGGGGAGTGGCTGCAAATACAGAGTATCGTTAGAGGAGAGGTTTGTCTGCTCAGAGACCATCATAAGTCAATTGCTTGCAGACTCATACCAAAACCCTAACAGTAAGTGACAATTAAGCCGCATCTGTGACAGTCTTTATAAGGGCAAGTGGACATCTTTAATTGTACAACCACATCGAGTGACAGGCTTTAAGTCAGAATCCAACACTTTAGTCCACAAGTGGTCTGCCCATTATTTTATTTACCGCTACCACCTGCACCTCTTTCCTGCACAATGTCCTTCTCTCAGTCAGTTTTGTAAACCCACAGACTAACCCTAGCAAAAGTGAGTAAAACACAGTGTCGCTGGATAGCTTCTTTGAAAAGGGGAAAAGACCCAATAATGAAACAACAAAAGACTCTAAAACTGCTAACAGAATGAAAGTTGCATTTAAAAGAAAATGCCAAGAATCCCACTTAAGTTACAGGTTCATTCCAACAGGTGATTGCCACAGAAGCTGCTTTAATATAATTCAACCTCAGGGGTGGCACCTGTGGCTCAGTAAGTAGGGCACTGGCCCCATATACCAAGAGTGGTGGGTTCAAACCCAGCCCCGGCCAAACTGCAACAAAAAGTAGTGGGGCATTGTGGCAGGCGCCTGTAGTCCCACTACTCGGGAGGCTGAGTCAAGAGAATCACCTAAGCCCAAGAGCCAGAGGTTGCTCTGACCTGTGATGCCACAGCACTCTACCAAGGCGACAAAGTGAGACTCTGTCTCTAAAAAAATATATAGATAGATAGTTTGACCTCAGTACTGAGAGAAATAGAACCCTATCCTATTGCAAGGCTATAAAATTGTACTATTACAATTTTATAACAGATAGCATGTGTTATTGCAAAACTACTTGGGCACAGAATTTCAGACTACAGTCTTAGGAACCAAAGAAGCAGCAAGTTACATAAGATCAACCTATTTCTTCATCTATAAAATACAAATTGAAATGCCCACCTCCTGGGTCTGTAGCAAACAGTAGTTCTCAAAACATGGTTCCCTGGTGGCACCTGTGGCTCAAAGGACTAGGGTGCTGGCCCCATATACTGGAGGTAACCAGTTCATCAGCATCACCTAACAATTTATTAGAAATGTTTATCCTCAGGCCCCTACTGAATCTGAAACCTTAAGAAAGGGGCACTTTGCATTTTAATAAGCCCTAAGGTGACCAACTGTGAGGATTATAGGAAGGAATGCCAGTAAGGTCTTGATTCAGTAACTGGCATATAGTAAATACTTTACAATTTCTAATAAGTATTATCCCTATTAGAATGTCTAAAATAATGAATGGACTACACACTTTTCAGACAAAGTTCCATGTATATTTCCCATAACAAAGATTTTCGTAAGAGTTTGTCAGGTAGAAGTTTAAGGTTAAGAACTCTGATAAGAACATGAGTATAAATCTCTATACTTTAATCAATCATGTAGAAAATGAATTTAAAACTTTTTTACCAACTAAAATCTGTGAAGAAAGATATTCCGGCTTGGCGCCTGTGGCTCAATCGGCTAAGGCACCAGCCACGTACACCTAAGGTGGTGGGTTCGAATCCCCAGCCCAGGCCCGCCAAACAACAATCACGGCTGCAACCAAACAAACAAAAAAAAAATGGCCAGGCGTTGTGGCGGGTGCCTGTGGTCCCAGCTACTTGGGAGGCAGAGGCAGGAGACTCGCTTGAGCCCAGGAGTTGGAGGTTGCTATGAGCTGTGATGCCATGGCACTCTACCCAGGGGGATAGCT
>CAUYQV010017829.1:0-13909 GCA_963574575.1 Galagoides demidoff
TGGCGGGCGCCTGTGGTCCCAGCTACTTGGGAGGCAGAGGCAGGAGACTCGCTTGAGCCCAGGAGTTGGAGGTTGCTATGAGCTGTGATGCCATGGCACTCTACCCAGGGGGATAGCTTGAGGCTCCATCTCAAAAACAAAACACAAACAAAAAAAAAAAACAACCACTTTACCCCCTGAATTCTTCAAGATGTAACTCCTCAGAACAAGGATTCTCTTATATACCATAGTATAATTATCATGCTAAAGAAACTTAATATTTACACAATGCTATTATATGATATATAATCCATACTAAAATTACCTACTTGTCCCTGTAGTATTGTATAGAAGATCAATTTTGTTGTTATTGTTTCATTCTTTTTTTTGAGAGAAAGAGAGAGTCTCACTGTATTGCCCTTGATAGAGTGCCATAGTGTCACAGCTCACAGCAACCTCAAATTCTTGGGCTTAAGCAATTCTCTTGCCTCAGCCTTCCAAGTAGCTGGGACTACAGGTACCCATCACAATGCCTGGCTATTTTTTTTTTTTTTTGTAGTTGTCATTGTTGTTTAGCAGGCCCAGGCCAGGTTCAAACCCACCAGCCCCAGTGTATGTGGCCAGCATCCTAATCACTGAGCTATGACCCTGTTTCATTCTTTACTTAACTATCTAGAAGTTTTCCATCCCTCTTTTGACTTTTTTTTGTGTGTGTGACAGTTTCACTTTGTCACCCTCAGCAGAGTGTGCCTTGGTGTCACAGCTCATAGCAACCTCAAACTCTTGGGTTCAAACGATTCTCTTGCCTCAGCTTCCTGACTACAGGCACCTGCTGTAACACCCAGCTATTTTTTTTTTTTTAGAGACAGGATCTTGCTCTTGCTCAGGCTGGTCTGGAACTCCTGAGCTCAGGCAATCCACCTGGCTCAGCATCCCAGAGTGCTTGACATTTCTTTTAAAAAGTAGAGGCGTGGTGGGGTGGCTCACACCTGTAATCCTAGCACTGTGGGAGGCCAAGGGGGGTGGATTGCTTGAGCTTAAGAGTTCCAGACTCCGTCTCTAAAAATAGCTGGGCATTGTGGCAGGTACCTATGATCCCAGCTATTTGGGAGGCTGAGGCAAGAGGATCACTTGAGCCCAAGAGTTTCAGGTTGTATGCTATGATTCTACAGCAGTGTACTGAGGGCGACAAAGTGAGACTCTGTCTTAAAAAAAATAATAATAATAAGAGTAAAGGCCAGATGGCAAAAAATCCCTTAATTTGGATTTGTCTGAGGCAGGAACACTATCTGAATATACAGTGTCCTTACTATATTGTATCTCATGATGTCATTCTGTCTCACTTTTGGTAATTTGATCGGTTGGTTAAAGGTGGTGGTATCCTCTAGTTTTTTCCATTTTTATTTTTGAGACAGTCTCACTTTGTCACCATAGTAGAGTGCTATGGTATCATAGCTCACAGCAACCTCAAACTCTTGAGCTCAAGTGATCCTCTTGCCTCAGCCTCCCAAGTAGCTGGAACTACAGGCACCCGCCACAACGCCCGGCTATCTTTTAGAGATAGGGTCTCACTCTGATTCAGGCTGGTCTAGAACCTGTGAGCTCACTGTGAGCTCAGGCAATCCACTCGCCTCGGCATCCCAAGTGCTGGGATTACAGGCGTGAGCCACCGCACCCAGCCTTCGTTTTCTCCATTATAAAGATATTTTATCCTATGTATTACTTACATCCCTAAGTAATATCTGGGATGATATTTCATTCACATGATAATTCTTTTTTGTTTGTTTGCCTTTGCTCTTAATACTCCTTTTTTTTTTTTGAGACAGAGCCTCAAGCTGTCCCCCTGGGTAGAGTTATATGGCATCACAGCTCACAGCAACCTCCAACTCCTGGGCTCAAGCGAGTCTCCTGCCTCTGCCTCCCAAGTAGCTGGGACCACAGGCACCCACCACAATGCCTGGCTATTTTTTGGTTGCAGCCGTCACTGTTGTTTGGCGGGCCCAGGCTGGATTCGAACCTGCCACTTTAAGTGTATGTGGCTGGCACCTTAGCCACTTGAGCCACAGGCGCTGAGCCTGCTCTTAATACTCTTAATCATTATTGCCTGCCATTTATCACCTGCCTACTCAATTATAAATAAGTATGTATAAAAAGCCTTCTGTGTGCCAGGCACCATGTGAGGTGCTGGGATACTGTGGTAACCGATGCAGAAAAGATATTTGCTTTTATGGTGCTTAGGTCTTACTGAGAAGGACAGACAATAATTAAATACATACTACAATATAATTTTAAGCCAAATACTGTGGCATATACCCATAGTTCTAGATACTTTGGAGGCTGAGATGGATTACTCAAGCGGGAGGATTACTCAAGCCCAGAAGTTTGAGTCCAGCTTGGGCAGCACAGCAAGAACCCATAGGAAAAAATAAATAATCTTTCAAAATAAAAGAATTTCAAATGGTGAAGTGTGAGGAAAAGAAGACCAGGTATCATGACGCAGAGCAACAAGGGGGGGCAACATGAAATAGCATAGTCGGGAAGGACAGCCATTTGACTGAAACCTGAATGGTGAGAAGGCAGACACTCAAAGATTGGGGAAAGGAGCCTCTCACACCAAGGGCAAAGTGCTCAGAGAATTATCCCGCAACTTTTAACCCAACTTTTTTGGGTACTCAGGATAGGGGCTACAAGCTAGGGCCACCTGTTCCTATTTGTTCTCCCTTATCTCCATTCCTCTTACCTTCAGTCATGAGAGTCTGCGCTTGAGGCCAGCATAATGCAAGATTGGAAGATTTTGCTTGACTTCTGGAAGGTAGAAGACCTGGTCTGTAAGTAAGCAGAAGTCAAGACGAGAACGAATGAATCGGAGCCTAAACGTGCACCAAGCCTGCTAAGAAATTTTACTACTGTGAAGGTGAATTCTAAGAAGTTTGATTTAGTTTTGTTGACTCAATAAATTGATTATCAAGAAATATACCATAAGTCGCTCTTCTATGCTTAGTACATCATTTTATTGGTAATTAAATAAAATAAAGTAAAATAAAAAACAACCACTTCGCTGTATGTATTTTTGCTTCTCTCTCTCTCTCTCTCTTTTTTTTTTTTGATAGTCTCATTTTGTCACCCTCAGTAGAATGCCCTGGGGTCATAGCTCACAGCAACCTCAAACTCTTGGGTTTAAGTGATTCTCTTGCCTTAGCCTCCCAAATAGCTGGGATTGCAGGTGCTTGCCACAGGATCTCACTCTTGCTCAGGCTGGTCTCAAACTTGTGAGCTCAGGCAATCCACCTGCCTCAGCCTCCCAGAGTTCTGGGATTACAGCTCTGAGCCACCTTGCCCGCCCTGCTTCTCAATAGAAATACTATGGTAGACTAGTCTTACTATTTCTTACACTTGGGACAAACTGCTTTTACTATGCTTCAAGGCAATAAAAATAATTTTCATATGATTATGTTTTGGAAGTCTTGTGCAAAATGTGACTTCACTTAGTGATTGTGCTGTTAACAGCTATAAATTGCCACATTTCTGCCTAGGGCTGCAATAATGTATTTTCAGTGTGGCTGAATTGCTCACTTCTGGTTCTGACTGCCTTTTCTGCAGAGAAGCTGGCACTCAGATAAGTTTCCTGAGACATCCTCATAGCAAGATGTTGACAGATAACTATCTTTCCGGGGTTCTAACTGGGCAGTAGCCCATCCAGATGTGCATGTGTGTATGTCTGTTGGTACGTGGGGGAGTCTGGTGATCTGTTTTTCTGGCCAGGATCCAAGAGGCATAGAGATAGCTCCTTGGAATGGGGTTTCTGCACTGACGCAGCATGCTTTGGTAGGAAGGCATTGGGCCAATTTAGTGGGGTGGGGAGTCTTATTCAAGGAAGTGAGGAATATTATAGCAGGCTGGAGAATCAGATTCCTCTCCACAATATGTCTTGGGTAATTGTGTAAGTGCTCAGTAAATAAATAAATGGTAGAGCGGTCAGGTGTGCTTCTGGGTACTTGAAAGGCATGAATGAATGCCTAACTCAACGAACTCACTGTAACTTGTTTGGGGGTTATAAACTATGGATGCCAACCGTTTTTTAAAGTCACCTTACCCCAACCTTTTTTATTTAGTGCACTGATTTTATTCACTGATAAACTAAAAGCCCACTTTTAGATGTTTCTTTGTTGTGTGTGCTTCATTTGTGTTATCAGCAAGCAAAGCCCTGTAAGAAAAGGCTTCACCTAGTCCTCAGACTGATCCATCTTCATCTTGACTAATCCGGAAGTAACGAAGTTTGTAAGTCTCCATATCAGATGCAACTACTCGACGAAGCCAATCACGAAGATTGTTCTTCTTAAGGTATTTCTTGGTAAAGTATTTTAAGTACCTTTTAGGGAGCTATTTCTCAGAAACAACTGTGACTTTATTTTTGAAGTGTTCAATGTGAACAACATTCCCAAGATTTCCAGTTTTTCCATTGACTTTAGAAACTGCTCAAAATTTCTAGAATCAAAACTTTCAGCTTCTACTGGATCAGTAAGGTCCAAATTAAATTTCCAGGATGACCTCTTGGGCTTCTTGTCTTTAGGCGCCATCTTGAAGGCTTACTCCAACCATAAGGCTGCTTACAACTCATTCAATGTTTTCAAATCGTTGTTATCTAATACTTCAATGGGTGCCAGCCATTGTACTCTGCTTAGGATACACAGAAGTAAATAAGACAGCTTGTTCTAGGATTAATATTGTATACAAAAATGTAAAGCCGCGGTTCCCAACCTCCGGGCTGCAGATAGAATCTGCTGCATAGCAGGAGGTGAGGGAGTGAGGCTTCATTTGTATTTACAGCTGCTCCCCAGAGCTTGCATCGCTGCCCGAGCTCCACCTGCTATCACATCAGCAGGGGCATTAGATACTCACAGGAGCACAAACCCTACAGTAAACTGTGCATACGAGGGATCTAGCTTATGTGCTCTTCAGGAGAATCTAGTGCCCACCCTCCCCTCACCACCTCCCCCCCACCCTACCCTATGCCAACATCTGCCATTCCTACCCCCACTCTGTTTGTGGAAAAATTGTCTTCTATGAAACTAGTCGCTGGTGCCAAAAAGGTTAGGAACTCCTGTTGCGATGGATATTTTAGGGGGGTAGAATTAGGTGGTGATATGGATAAGGATTCTTAAATTTTACCTTTGAACTTTACTATTTGATCTTTTAGTGACAATTTTTTGGCAATAAGTTTTTTTTTGTAATTCAACAAAGATCTGAGCAATTGTTTGGGCTAGGTACTCTTCTGAGCTTTGAGAAAACAGCAGTGACTGTTCCTGGACATTCCAATTGGGAAGGCACCATAAAACAAATGCATGAAAATATGCCAAATAGAGTTATGATGATTGATGATATGTTCTATGGAAAACACAATTTTTTTTAAACAAAGACGTTCTTTTAAGCAGGTTACCATATTAGGATTTGTTCATATGATCTTGACTCTTTAGAGACCAGGCAAGGCAAAGACCATCTTCATTTACTGGCTTGGGCAAATAGCAGCTTTGAGAGAAATAGGCCAGAAGGCCAGAGCTCAAAGCCTGAACCATTGGACTCCTGTCCAGCACTCTGTGCACCCAGCACAAACTAAAAGGGCATCTGAGCTGCCTGCATTCTTTTGGCACGTGAGGGAAGTCAGCCCAGAGGGTTTGGCCTGGCTGGCTGCCTGTGATTGGGGATCAGGCCTTCTGCACACAGTCTGGGGACAGAACTCACTACTGTGCCAGTATTTCAAAGTGCCTGCCCCGCCTACCTGCATCCATGGCCTTCTTCTTTTTTTCAGCTCCACCAGCCGGTTTCCAGGGACCTGGTCCCATATGCTTCTGTTTGCCTTGTCAAATAGCTGCCTGAACACTGAGACTTAAAAATTAAAAGTTCAGAATGCCAGATCCCAGCCACCACATTCTGATCTATTTTTAGGACAACATCCTTCTTCTTTGGCTTCTTGAGAATCTGCTCTTTTTTCTGTCTCCAAACTGTTTCCATTCCCACTTCAGAGCGAGGTTCCCTTACCTTTGAATACACAGCTTAGGGTTGTATTTCCTGCTCATAGACAAGGAAAGATGTTTTCACTAAATTTCCCTAATCAAAGAGTAGGTAAGACTAGATATGATATAAATTAAAGAAATATAAAAAAAATTATATACATACTAACATTACAAACATTTAAAACTCTTTTTTACTTTTAATCCTTTTATTCCAACTGCGAATGTAAAAACTTTAAAAAATACAATTTACTTATTTATTTATTTTCATTTATTCTTTTATTTTTTTTATTTCAGGCTCCTTTATTCCATGAATATTTGCAGAACATCAACTATAGGCAAAACATTGACATAATCATTGAAGATAACATTGGGACAAATATATCAATTTTATGAGGCAACAAAAGCATTATCTACAAATCAATTATGAGATAAGTGTTTATTTATTCATTTTTGAGACAGAGTCTCACTGTTGCCCTCCATAGAGTGCTGTGGCATCACAACTCACAGCAACCTCAAACTCTTGGGCTTAAGAGATTCTCTTGCCTCAGCCTCCAGCAAATAGCTGGGACTACAGGCACCCATAATACCTAGCTATATTTTTCTGTTGCAGTTGTCATTGTTGTTTAGTTAGCCCGAGCCAGGCTCAAACCCACCAGCCTCTGGCTGGCACCATAACCACTGTGCTACAGGTGCCAAACCTTTATTTATTTTTTTTGAGACAGAGTCTCACTTTGTCACCCTCAGTAGATTGCCGTGGTGTCATATCTCACAGCAACCTCAAACTCTTGGGCTCAAGTGATTCTCTTGCTTCAGCCTCCCGAGTAGTTGGGACTAAATAGCTGGGCACCTGCCACCATGCCCAGCTATTTTAGAACAGGGTCTCGCTCTTGCTCAGGCTAGTCTCAAACTCCCATGATCCACCGGTCTCATCCTCCAAGAGTGCTAGGATTACAGGCGTGAGCCACCACACCCGGCCCAATACTTTACATTTCTGACATATTTTCATTTTGATTTGTTCTGTAGTGCTTACAAATTTGTTGTTATTGGTTAAATATATTATTAATGTATATAGTATGCCATCCAAAAAGTAAAATCTCAGGCCAGACAGGTGGCTCACACCTGTAATCCTAGCACTCTAGGAGGCCACTGTGGGTAGATTGCCTGAGCTCGGGAGATGGAGACCAGCCTGAGTAAGAGCAAGACCCAAAAAATAGAAAAACTAGCTGGTCACGGGGTATGGCACACCTCTTGCAGGTGGACACAATTATAAGAGGTACTTTAACAAATTCAATCAGTGTAACCTAATTCTTTGTACCCTCAATGAATCCCAAACAAAAAAATTTTTAAAAGGAGAAAATAAAAACTAGGTAGGCAGAGTGGCACGTGCCTATAGCCCCAGCTACTCAGGAGGCTAAGGCAAGAGGATTGCTCAAGCCCAAGACCTTGAGGTTGCTGTGAGCTAAAAGTTTCTTTATAGGCTTGGTGCCTGTGGTTCAAGTGGCTAAAGCACCAGCCATGTACACCCAATGGCAGGTTCGAATCCAGCCCAGGCCCGCCAAACAATGATGACTGCAACCAAAAAATAACCAGGCATTGTGGTGGGCGCCTGTGGTCCCAGCTACTGGGGAGGTGGAGGCAGGAGAATCGCTTGAGCCCAGGAGTTGGAGGTTGCTGTGAGCTGTGATGCCACAGCACTCTACCCAGGGGGACAGCTTGAGGCTCCTGTCTCCAAAAAAAAAAAAAGATCCTTGTCTCAAAATAAAAAAATTTTTAATAAGACAGAGTGTAAAGGGGTTCTGAGACCAAACAGTTTGAGGCCAAGAAGAATCCAGGCAGGCCTTGCTGGGTTTCCCCATTTAATTTGTTAGCATTAGATCATACCTTTGTTGTCTAATCATAATTCTACAGGGCTGGCCATACTTGGTTGAATTTGACTATACAAATGGACAATTTCCCCTGTATCTTTGAGTCTTCATTCTGAAAGTTCTCCTATGGACACATTAAATAAATTTGCATGCCTTTTCTCCAATTAATCTGCCTCTTGCCAGTTTATTTTTCAGTGAAACTTCAGAGGGCCAAGTGGAACTTCAAGAAATCTTTTAGGAACTTCAAGAAATCTTTGAGGTCAGGAATGGTGGCTCATGCCTGAAATCCTAGCACCCTGGGAGGCCAAGGTGAGAGGATCACTTGAGGCCAGGAATTGGAGACCAGACTGAGCAAGAGTGAGACCCTGTCTCTACTGAAAATAGAAAAAAATCAGCCAGCTCAGAGCCTGTAGCACAGTGGTTATGGCGCTGGCCACATGCACCAGGGGTGGTGGGGTCGAACCAGCCCCCAGCCAGCTAAACAACGACAACTGCAACAAAATAATAGCTGGGCGTTGTGCTGGGTGCCTGTTGTCCCAGCTACTTGGGAGGCTGAAGCAAGAGAATTGCTTGAGCCCAAGAGTTTGAGGTTGCTGTGAGCTGTGAGCTGTGATGCCACAGCACTCTAGCAAGGTCAGCATAGTGAGACTCTGTCTCAAAAAAAAAAAAAAAAAGAGAGAGAAAAGAAAAAATCAGCCAGACATGGTGATGGGCCCCTGTAGTCCCAGCTTCTTGGGAGGCTGAGGCAGGACTACAGCTGGAGCCCAGGATTTTGAGGCTGTAGTGAGCAGTGATGATATCACTGTACTCCAGCCTTGGACAAAACAGTGAGACTCTGTCTCAAAAAAAAGAAAACAAAACAAAATAACAACTTTGACATCAGAGATTTATATACAAAAAAAATTTTTTTTCAGACACAGTTTCACTATGTTGCCCAGTAGAGTGATGTAACATCACAGCTCACAGCAACCTCAAACTCTTGGGCTTAAGAGATTCTCTTGTCTCAGCCTTCCAAGCAGCTGATTACAATGCCCAGCTATTTTTTGGTTGTAATTGTCGTTGTTTGACAGGCCTGGGCTGGGTTCAAACCCATCAGCTCCACGGTATGTGGCTGATGCCCTAGCCGCTAAGCCTATATACAAAATATTTATAACGTAATAAAGTTAGAAACAACCAGTAGTCTTTGAGTGATTAACAGGTAATGGAAAATAAACTCACGAAGGCCTTTGGGTGGCACTGGAGAATGCCCAGGAAAGGATATGGCCTGAGAAGAATGACTAGACGGCGCGGCTGGCCGGGGGTGGGGTGGGGGTGGGGGGACAGAGGCAGGAAGGAAGGGGACCCCAGGAAGCCAAAACCAGGGGGCAGCCGAGATGTGTGCGGAGAGAGGGACAAAGGGACAATGTAGAAGGGAGCATTGTGGAGAGGAGCTCAGACCCTGCTAACAATGGGGGCGTGAAGAAAAGGAAAATGCGGAGGCTGGGCGGGGTAGCTCACGCCTGTAATCCAGGGACTTGGGAGGCTGACGTGGGTGTGTTGCCTGAGCTCACCAGTTCAAGACCAGCCTGCGCAAGAGCGAGACCCCCCCTCTCAAAAAAATAAAAATAGCTGGGTGTTAGGGCAGGCGCCTGTAGTGCCAGCTACTTGGGAGGCTGAGGCAAGAGAATTGCCCCAAGATTTTGAGATTGCTGTGAGCTGTGACGCCTCAGCACTCTACCGAGGGCGACAAAGTGAAACTGTCTCCAAAAAAGAAAGAAAGAAAAGAAAATGCGGGATGCAGGAAGCCCAAGGGACCTCCACCTGGACCCCCTAGAGCCCAGGGGCTCGCTTCCTGCAACAGCTTTAAAGCGAGGGGAGGGCCGTGGAGCAGGTAGGGCGGGGATTCTCAGAGGTGAGCGGCGTCTCCGTCCTGCACCCGCAAAGGATGCGCAGCCAGAGCCGGTAGGCTAGGCTGAGGGGAGCAGACAGAGGGAAGCGTCCCCACTGGGCCCAGGAGTCGGACGGAGTGCGCCAAGGGCGTCGTTGTGGGGTGCGGCGGGGCTAGGAGCGGCGGTCCCAGGGAGGCTGCGGGGAAGGTGGACGTCAGTTTGGGTAATGCTGGGGGCACCTTGGCTGCTACCACCAAGAATTTTAAAAAGCTGCACGCAAGACCCTGCAGCTTCAGTAGCATGACCTCGGTCTCCCCTCCCCACAGGATGAGGGAGGTTGACAAGTGTCCAATGCCTGCGCGTTGTGAGCGTGAAATGCGCTATGGGCCAGGGCTGGACCAACGGAGAGGGCTGGACCAACGGAGAGGGCTGGGCCAATGGAGAGGGCTGGACCAACGCAGAGGGCTAGGCCAATGGAGAGAGAGCAGGGGCAATGGCGAGGATGCTATGTCAAAGATGCTGGGCTGAACGGAAACCAATGGATTCAATGAGCGTAAAGAGACCTTCCCTCTAGCTTGCTCAGTATTGTGATGAAAGTGAACAAGTCATTTATTAAACAAATGCTCCAGCTTCCACGACAGAGATGAAGTCAAATCCCAGAGGAAGTCGAGGGGTCTCAGTTAAACCCACCATTCTCGTGCAGCGAGAGCCCTGCCCAGGAACTGAATCCAGGCCGCTAGCCCCAGAGACGCTCAGCTCCTGCTGAATAACACCCAATCCCCGCCCCTTCAAAGAGTCACGGCCCCGCCCCCTCGCTCCGATTGGCCACACGGCCTGCTTGGCTGCGGCGCAGGAAAGACCCGGAGAAACTGTACGTGCCCCGGGAATGGGCCTGCGGACTGTTGCGCATGCTCGCGCCGTGACCCCGGCCTGAGGTGACGCCCGAACCGAAGCTGGGGGCAGCTTGCATTGAGGCTGAGGAACACGCCACGGCTTTGTCACCTCTGCGGTGGGTGAGAACGGGCCCCAGCGGGTGGGGAGGGTCCTTAGTCCCGCAATGGACACGCCTTGGCCCGGCTCTCCTGGAGGTCTCCAGGGTTGCTGGTGCTAGGAAGGGGTTCCCCCGGCTGTGCGTTCTAGCGTTCGGGCCGCCTCCTTCCCAGTCGGCCACGGGTCACCTCCCTCCGCCTCGCCCCTCCTCGCAACCCACCAACTCCCTGGACTGATATCCCCAAATCAAAGAGCCCCACATTCTCCTGCCTTTCCTGACTGTGTTCTCCCCACCCGGTGCTGCGCCCCCGGACCTTCCACCACTCCTGTCCCATCTTGGTGGTTCCCAAGGCCCAGCAGAGATGGCAACAAGTTGGAGGCGTGAGATATTGAGATTGGGAAGACACTCCGGAGCCTTAGAATTGAGGGGAGGTGGTGATTTGATGGGAGAGAAGAAACTGAGTCTCTGGGGCCATTTAGGCCAGCAGAGCCAGCATTTGATGGAAATTCCATTAGGTAAGGGAGGAGTAAAAGTAAAAAGCCATGGTGATCAAGGAAGGGAGGTGCAATTACTGAAATTCCTACTTTGGAGAATTTCTGCCGCCCATAGCAGGTAGATCTTGACCTTTGTGTGTGTGTGTGAGGTGGGGGTCGTGCTGCTTTTTAAAATCTCCTTACAAGGATATATACCGCACACCTAAATGTCTCATCATCCCAGCAACATACCTGTCACAGTTCTCCATGGACTACATGGAACATTATTAGGGAACAACTGTCATTAGCACCCGAATACTGCAAACAATGGATTCACTGCTATTGACAACTTCTACCAAATTCCTTGGGTTACCATCCCCATTCTCTATCTTCAAAGCCAGCACCATCTTTTCTCTTGGATCTACTTCCAACCATTACATCTCTTTCTCACTCTCTACTGCTTTCCTCTTCCGCTAGTTTGTTTATAAGACAAGTCTTGCTCCCTCATCCAGGCTGGAGTACAGTGAAGCAATCATAGCTCACTGTAGCCTTGAACTCTGGAGTTCCTAATACACAGCAGTATCAAACCATGAGATTCTTGGCTCGGCACCTGTAGCTCAAGCGGCTAAGGCACCAGCCACATACACCGAGGCTGGTGATTCGAATCCAGCCCAGGCCCGCCAAACAACAATGACAACTATAACCAAATAATAGCTGGGCATGGTGGCGGGTTCCTATAGTCCCAGCTACTTGGGAGGCTGAGGCAAAAGCATCGCTTAAGCCCAAGAGTTTGAGGTTGCTGTGAGCATTGATGCCACAGCACTCTACCCAGGGCAACAGCTTGAGACTCTGTCTCAAAAAAAACAAAAACAAAAACAAAAACCCCACCAGATTCAGAGTTGAGAGGAGGGAATAAAATGAGTAAGATAAGATAACTATTAAGCCTTTTGCTATGTTTTTTTTTTTTTTTGAGACAGAGTATCACTTTGTCACCCTCAGTAGAGTGCCAAGGTGTCATACCTCACAGCAACCTCAAACACTTGGGCTCAAATGGTTCTCTTGCTTCAGCCTCCCTAGTAGCTGGGACTATAGATGCGTACCACAAAGTCTGGCTATTTTTAGAGGTGAGGTCTCGCTCTGGCTCAGGCTGGTCTCAAACCTGTGAGCTTAGACAATCCAGAGGTGCTAAGATTACAGGCATGATCCACCACACCTGGCCCATTTTGCTGTGTTTTTTATTCTTTTTTTTTTGAGACAAGAGGGTTTTACCCTGTTATCCAGGCTAGAGTACTAGCAGTGTCAGACTGCTGGGTTCAAGTGATTCTCTTGCCTCAGCCTTCCTAGTAGCTGGGACTACAGGGACCCACCACAATACCCAGCTATTTTTAGAGGCAGGGTCTCACTCTAGCTCAGGCTGGTCTCAAACTCATGAGCTCAGGTGATCTCAGCCTCCCAGAGTGCTGGTGTTTCAGGCATGAGCCACCGCACCTGGCCCTTTTCTCTTTTCTTGTAAAGACCTGAAGCAATCCTTCTGCCTCAGCCTCCCAAAGCGCTAGCATTACAGCATGAGCCACCACTCCCAGTCCCTCTTCCTCTTTTAAGGACCCCACTGATCGCTCAGCACCTGTGGCTCAAGTGGCTAAGGTGCCAGCCACATACACCAGAGCTGGCGGGTTAGAATCCAGCCCAGGCCTGCCAAACAGCAATGACAACTACAACCAAAAAATAGCTGGGTGTTGTGGCAGGCATCTGTAATCCCAGCTATTTGGGAGGCCAAGGCAAGAGAATCACTTAAGCTCAGGAGCTGGAGGTTGCTGTGAGTTGTGATGTCACAGCACTCTACTCAGGGCAACAGCTTGAGGCTCTGTCGCCAAAAAAAAAAAAAAGGACCCCAGTGATTATGTCAGGCCCACCAGAAAAATCTCCTACTGAGCATCTTTACTTCATCTGCAATCCCCTTTAATAAGTAAGGTACCATATTCACAGGTTCCAGAGATTGGGATCTGAACATCTTGGGGGTTGATGATGTGTGAGAGATTCCCGCCAATTCCTAACATTGTGTAATCTTGGTTCTTGACTTTACATTTAGCCATCTGTAGGCTTTGGGTCTCCTTTGTTTTGTCCACTGTCATGACAGCTAGTTAGGATAAGTGGTTGACTAGAAACCCATAACAATATCAAACCACCAGATTGCAGAGTAGAGGAGAGGGTCTAAAAAGAGTAAGGTAAGATAACTATTAAGCCTTTTGCTGTTTTTTTTTTAAATTATTATTATTTTTAGAGTGTTTCTTTGTTGCCTAAGCTAGAGTGCTATAACTTTAGCCAAGCTCACTGCAGCCTCAAACTGCTGGGCTCAAGCAATCTTCCTGCCTCAGCCTCCTGGGTGGCTTGAATTACAGGCCTACCCCACAACCAATGGCTCATTTTTCTATTTTTAGAAATAGACATGGTCTTGATCTTGCTCAGGCTGGTCTTGAATTCCTGAGCTCAAGTGACCCTCATGCCTCAGCCTTTCAGAATGCCAGGATTACAGGCATGCGCCACCACACTTGATCCCTTTTGATCTTTTTTTTTTAGACAAAGCCTCAAGCTGTCACCCTGGGTAGAGTGCTGTGGCATCACAGCTCACAGCAACCTCCAACTCCTGGGCTCAAGTGAGTCTCCTGCCTCAGCCTCCCAAGTAACTGGGACCACAGGTGTCCGCCACAATGCCTGGCTATTT
>CAUYQV010017830.1:0-41198 GCA_963574575.1 Galagoides demidoff
GTGCTAAAAGTGACCTCAAAGAATTTTCACCAAGAAAAGAAGATCAAATATTCCCCTATTTTCTTTCTCCCTCCCTAATTCTTTTATTATGAAATACAGTTTATTTAGTTTGTATTTTCACAGAGCAATTTTCCAAAATCAGTCTTCAGCTTCTTTATTTTTATTTTTTTATTAAGACATTCTCATTTTTGTCACCCTCCATAGAGGGCCAGGCTTATTTGCCTAAATTTCTTGCCAAAAAGAACAATCAAATCACATGTTGTTAATGTTGGAGTTCGAAGATATTTTCTGTTTTACAATTAGAAGTATATTAAAAGCAAAATCTTTTTACTATAGATATCTGAAGATTTGTGAGGAGCTACTTTCATATTAATGTTTATTCTGTAGATTTTTAAAATATTTAGGTCAGAACAATTGATTTATGGATTTCTGTGCTATGTTCTGCTTCTTCTCATGATCTCTGAAAACTCTTGAAGAAATTTCTGGGTTAGAAAATTTTCTGGGAGTTAAGTAGTATCTTCTGCCATAAAATTGTCCTCCCTGGAAGAATAAGTAAAATAGACAATCACATCCAGAATATGGACCTAGAGACACACAGTAAGGCCATTTGTCATTACATTTAAATAGATATATCCATGTTATTTTCCTCCTACCTGAAACTGAATTAAAAAACTCTTCATGTAAAACATTTGAAGTTGTATGTAAAAAATTAGAATATTTGAAGTCATGAAAATAAGTCTTTTAATTTTTTCTTCAAAATTAAATTAGTTTCCTTGATTCTTTGTTAAAATGAGTGAAAAAAGATTGATAACCTGATTATAAAAAATTATCATAAAGACAAATGATTTCAAGTGGAAAAAAGAAGCATGAACATCAATGGAATCGGTAGGCGAAAAAGACAAAAGGGGAAGAATTAATTAGGCAGAGTCTGGTATTTGGCTCCAAGTTGAATCTGAAAAAAAAAAATAACCAAACAAAATATAAAACTAAGTCACTAACATTTTGTTATTTAAAAGACATTTCAGATCATCTAGTTGACGTCTTCCTCTATAATTGAAACATTAACTAATGCCCAAGTACATGTGCTTTGATATCATCTAGAATCCAAGACTTTACCACAGTGATCAGTATGAAAGTTCTGCCCTCAATTATGTTTAAAATCTATCACGCTATCTTTTTCTGCCTACATCCCTGTGAGTATTTTGGGGTTTCAGACATTTCTAACTGCACTTTCAGACCTAACTTATATAATACAAATAGTTTTTCTATTGATTTTCTGAATTTTCTCCCACTGACAAGTGAGACTAGGGTTTTCAAAAGTAATAGACACTCCCAACACCATATCCTGTCTCCTCTAGGACATATGACCATCAGTGTAAAACTAATAAAAGGGAATACAAACTCAGAGTGAGGGACCGACCTGCTGAATAGCAAAGCAGGCCTGGGTTTCTGACACACGGACTCTGTTTCTACTGGACCTGTTCCCTGCATAAGCGGTGACCAGAGGAGACTTGGCTGCTTCTAAATTGCCTCTGGAGGCTTGGGGTTTGCCTCCAGGGCCCCCTACAAAAGACTCTCTGAAACTGCATCATTTTCAAATAGCCCAAAGGATTTAAAAGTTTTCATTTTTTGCCCTTAAGTAGGTACGAACCAAACTCCTGTCTCCCTTGCCTTGTGTGACTACAGTTCTTTTTGGGGGGAGGTGAGTTTTACAAATGCCAAAATCTTGATTAATTTTGAAATTTAAAAAAATGCATCAATTTAAAAATACATGTATTTCTATGTAAAAATACATATATTTCAACTGTTCCCTATTATTATAATTCACTCTCCCAAATAATAGCAATTTATTATTTTATCTGAAACTTTTTTTTTTTTGAGACGGAGCCTCAAGCTATCCCCCTGGGTAGAGTGCCAGGGCATCACAACTCATAGCAACCTCCAATTCCTGGGCTCAAGCGAGTCTCCTGCCTCCACCTCCCAAGTAGTTGGGACCACAGGTGCCCGCCACAACGCCCGACCATTTTTTGGTTGCAGCCATCATTGTTGTTTGGCGGGCCTGGGCTGGGGATTCGAACCCGCCACCTGAGGTGTATGTGGCTGGCGCCTTAGCCGATTGAGCCACAGGCGCTGAGCCTATTTTATCTGAAACTTATCTTTCTAAGATCAAGCTTTCTCTTCTACATTCTCCTCATCTTTTTTTTTCTCCTTTTCTCCCTCTTCTATCTTTGACTAATATACATTTCATTTTCAAAAACCGAGGCCATCCTTTCCTTGAGCTTTGCTCTTTTATTTTTTTTGGTCCCACTCTTTTTTATAAGAACTCACCAACTTTTTCCCCTGTCTTGTATTTGATTTGGATTTTCCTTGTTGATTCTGTAGTTTGTTGCCTATCAATGTTTAATTTAATTAAGTTAAATTCAATGATGATTTTCCTGTTTTTTAAATGTAATTTTTTCTCCCATAAGCTGTATTTTAATTTACATCTCATTTTTCTCCATCTCAGCAAATGATACATAACCTCATTGTTCTAGTTGCTCAGGCCAAAGGGGGAGAAAAAAAGACAAAATGAACAAGTAAGCCACCCTTGACATTTTTCTTTCTTTTACACCTTAACTAATCTACCAGCAAATCTCCTCGATTTTTCCTTCAAATAGCAAATCTCTTTTTTCAACAATCATCATTTCGTTTTCACCTCTATATCTGCAATTTTAAGTACAGACATTATTATCTTACATAGAAGTTCTCAGTATCATTATATCTCACTTTTTATTCTATTTTTGCTTCCATGTATTGCATTATAAATAAAACAACAATCTGAATGTTCTTTTAAAACAGACACAATTATGCAAATTTTGATAGACATTATTACTGTTTTCGTTCATCTCCTCCTTCCTTTTTCTATGGGAACTACATCTCTTTACAAGTTACTTTGTGATTCTCAGGAGACCTTACACACTCGTCACCTCATTGATAGGGTTTGCACTGGGACTCATCAGGTAATGAGCTATGAATGGCAGTGATGTGAGTCAGTTCCTGGCAAAAGATCCTCCAATCTTCCTTACTCTGCCTTTCTGCCTCGGGACATGGCCATTCAGGATAGGTACCAGAATGAAATGACATGTGGAGTGGAATTGCAGTGACCAAAATCCATGATTGTGTAACATGAGAAAGAAATAGCTCTCTACTGTTTATGTTGGTGCTTAGTCCCCCCAGGCTAAGAGGTCCTTTACTCCCATTACCCCAAACCACCCAATACTTCCTACAGAATGGAAACAATTAGCCAGAGCCCACACTTTGCTTCCACAATTTAGCGCTCTACACCTCCCTGCTCCCTTGTTACTTTCCTCTCACCTATTTGGCTCCCACTACATTTGCTCCTAAACTTGTTAGATTCCTTCAGCTCTCAATAGCTTTCCACAGTTTGCACTGGCTTTGCTTTTGCCTGGAAGGCTTTTCTCCAGATAAGTGCCTGGCTCATCCCTTGCCTTCATTCTCTGATGAAATATCACCTTTCATAAATGTCCTTTCTAACAGGATTTCAAAACAAATACACTTTTCTCATTCTCCACTTTCTCTTCCTGTAATTTACTATTTACATCTTTAAAAACTACAAAAATAGTAGAGAATATTCACTGAGTAGTTACCATGTGTAAGCAGTGTTCTAAGCATTTTCTATGTATCAACTCATTTCATTTGCTGACAGATAGTACGAGGGAGGTACTACCACTCTACTAATCAGGAAGTGGAAGGATGAGAAAATTAAAGAATTTAATCATGTTCATAAAGGATTAAGTGAAAGACCCTGAAAAATACTGGGCATTCTCCATTTAGGAAAGGGCTCTTCACTAGTATGCTAGGCCAGCCTGAAACTGTTACAACATATTTTTTATTTCTCCTTGGGGCTGCACACTACTCATCTGAAAGCTTTCGAGATTTTCTTTGCCTACGTGGGAAGATGAAACCTGGTTTGCCGTAATCTGGCATCACCATTTCAGAGACTGAACAGTTGGAGACAACTGGAAATACTCCGGAGCTGGATCAAGTGTTTGTGAAGGAAACAAACGTGTGAAACATCCTGTTCATTTTTTCTTAAGGATGCATCTAAGGAGGATTTGCATTTTTGGTATCTAGTTTATCAAATCTTCCTTTGGATAATTATTATATATCAAAATTCCTTCCCAGATATGGCCCACCCTGTCAGAAAGAGCCACACCGTAACAGGCAGGTGGTATAGCATCTGTCATGAATTACCTGCTTTCTGCTCACTGGTTACTTTTCTGGCTAAACTTCCAGACATGGGTGATTCAGAATGGTTTTATACGCAGGACAGGAAATAGTTGTTGAACACAGTTGCTTTCGTCTGTCGTGTGGCCCATATGCATCAGGCATTATTGGTGAAGTAATGGGGTCTCTTTGTGCTTCCTGGCCCTGCTTCACAGGCCACAGTATTGGGAAATAATTTATGATTCAACCCTCAGAATTTTTCTATTATTTGCTATGATATCTTCATTAAAGATAAATGACTGGAAATTTATGTTGCTAAGATGGCACTTCTACAGTGCTAAATAATTTTTCCTATTTATTTTTACCAAGTGAATTGGTTTTGAACTAATTAGTTTGCTTAATTTGTCTCTTCCAAAAGCCACTACAGCCACTATAAATAGGGTCTTCCCAAAATTATTTTTATATTTAAATAAAGAAGTTGTATATAACTTGTCTATTGTCTCTTATAAGTCAAATTAAAAGAAGTACTTTGGCTTTTGATATACCCCCCAAATTTATTGAGGTGTTTTTGAAAACTGATAATTTTATATATTTAAGCATACTATTGATACTGGATTTTTGATCCTGGATTTCCAGGCTCTTGGTCTCAGCAATTCAAAGAATAAAGTGACGGACCACAGGATAGGTTTTATTTAACAATACAAGTGTTACAGCTCTTACAAAGAACCAAGCTTCCTTGTGGAGCAGGATCAGCAGTAAAATAGGTCTTATAATACAAGTGTTAACAGCTCTCACAAGGAACCAAACCTCCTTGTAGAGCAGGACCAGCAGTAAGGTAGTGTTACAGCTGTCACCAGGAATCAAACCTCCTTGCTCTCCTGTGCTCTCTCTCTTTCTCTCAGGTCTGTGGAGGTCTGTGTTTGGGCTCTCTGCTCAGGGGCCTATATAGGGGCAGTTGTCCAATGAGCTTTTGGGTCCTGAAAACAGACTAATCAGGGATGCACTGGAGGAATCGCCAGTGTCTTCCCCTGCTCATGTCAGGTTCTTTTGGCTACTGGAGCCTCCGTTGAGGGAGGGAGGCTGCCCCCTGCCCCCACCGCTTGCCTACGCTTCAGTCTTCTGGTTCCTCTGCCAGCTGCTGCCACCAAGACAGAGGCAGCAGGTCCTCCAGCCTTACTCAGCTGAGCTGGCTGGGGCACCACCTGTCTGGTATCACTAGTTGAGGATTTTATATATGCTTACTATTCACCACGATAAACCAATTAAAATATCTATCACATGATATAGTTACCATGTATGTCTTGTATCTATCGCCTGATATAGTTACCATGTGTGTCTTGTGTGTGTTTGTGTGTGAGCAGTGAGAACACTGAAGATCTTCTACCACAGCAAATTCCACGTATACAATATAATATTTTTAACTATAATCATATTGTCATGCAGTAGGTCTTTACAAATTATTTATCTTACAATACTTTAATCAAAATTTCCTTATAATGCCATTCCCCCAGCCATGGTAACCATTTTACACACTGTAAGTATGAGCTTGCCCTTGTTAATTTTCACATGGGTGTGAGATCCTGCCTGGAATGTCCTTAAGTATCAAGTTTATTTTGTTTAGTATAATATTACCCAGTTCATCCATGTTGTTGCAAATGCCATGATTTCCTTCTTTAAAAAGCTAAATATATTCCATCACATAAATAAATCATGTCATCAACGGACATTTAGATTGATTCCTTATTTTGGCTATTGTCACTAATGCTGAAATAGCCATGAGACTGTAGCCATGTCTTCAAGATACTGATTCATCTCCCTTTAGTGGGACTGCTGTAACATTATGTAGCTCCATTTCTAATTTTTGAGGAACCTCCATACTGTTTCTGATGACACATGGCCCCCTTTTCTCAGCCTCTGCATCGTTATCTTTCATTTTCTGACAACGACCATTCTAATAAGTGTGAAGTACTATGTCTCCGAGGTTTTGATTTACATTTTTGTGTTTATTATTGAAATTGGGCACCTTTCCTTTAACTTGAAGGAAATTTCTTTGTTTTCACTTAAAAAATGTCTCTACAGACCTTTTTCCTATTTTTAAATCAAATGATTTATGGGTTTTGTTTGTTTTAATTCTTTGCCACTGAGTAGTGTGAGTTCATATATATTTTGGGACATTAATCCTCCACCAATATATGAGTCTGAATATTTTCTCCCCAGTCACAGGTTTTCTTTTTACTCTTGGTCGCTTTCTTTGCTTTATAGCAAATTTCCTGTTAGTATATTTTTGCTTTTGTTCCCTGTGCCTTTGCAGTAATATCCAAAAAATCGTTGTCCAGACAAATGTAAACAAGCTTTTTCTCCTATATTTTCTTCTAATAATTTATAGTTTCAGGTGGTACATTCATTTTTTTCCATTCTATTTTGAGTTGGTTTCTGTACATCGTATGAGGAAGAGTCCAACTTCATTCTTTTGTATGTGGATGTCCACTTTTGTAACACCATTTATAAAAGAGATAATTCCCCTCTCATTGTTTGATCTTAGCTCCCTTCTCAAAGATCAGCTGACTGTAGGTAAATGGGTTTCTTTCTCTGTTTCATTAGCCAGTGTGTCTGTTTTTATGTCAGTGTCAGGATGTTCTGGTTACCTCAGCTTTAACATATATTTTGAAATCAGGGTGTCTGCTTCTTCCAGCATTGTTTTTCTTGCTCCAGGTTGCTTTGGTCTTTAGGATCTTTTGCAGTTCCATATGAACTTTAGAGTTTTTTTTCTATTTCTGTAAATGATAACATTGGGATTTTCATTAAGATTGATTGAAACTTTAGATCACATTGAGTACTATGGATGTTATAACAATATTCATTCCTTCAATTCCTGAACATAGACTTAAGCACCACCCAAAAGCCTGGGGAAACTCATTGTTTTACTGTGGCTTCCTTCTTTATGCAAAAGGAATATGCAAGTTCAGGAATCCCGTCTCTGTAATGAGTTGTGCTAACCTGAGGAGTAGGGTGATGTAGGCAAAATGAAAGTGTTCTTCCTTCCCTTTCTATAAAGTTATTATCCTTTTTTATTTCATCACTTTGTTGATATTTTTTAACTGTATTTCTGAGCAATCCAGATTTTTTTTTTTTCATTCAAAGATCTATATGATTATTGTTTCTTATGGGGAGAATATTCTGAGGTTGGCTATTCTTTTCTCTTGCTTACATCACATTCAGAAAGGCACTATTTTAGCTTGTGTAGTTCTTAAAAAAATACTTGTAAAAACTTAATCCCACAAAAGAAGCATTTGTTCTGCATTAACCCATCACCTTGATTTTAATATTGATGAGAGAGAAGATGCGGAGGTATTTCTCCTGTTTCCATGGGAAAAGAAGCACAAATTAACAAATGACTGATTTGTGCTCGATAATGAAAAGCTGTGGTTTCTATGAGACAGGAAGTAGTTATAGTAGGGATATCTAGTGGTATGTATATTTTAATTGTCTGTTCTGTGTAAGAAGTGAGGTCTGCATTTCCAATAAGCACCCAGATGGTACTGCTGCTGACCCTAAGCACCATACACTGAAAATCAAATGTTGGAATGGAGAAAGATGAGGAACCTGGTCAGAACTTAAGGATAAGGTATTGTGGATGGAAGATTCTAGTTACACTGACATGGCAGGGTTCTTGCTAAAATCTAACAATGCAGAGATAAAAACAGAAGAACAGCACAAGTTAATTGAGAAGAGAACTCAGGAGGACCTGATTAAAGTTTGGTCAAAGTAGAACCCTTGTCAGTGGTGATTGCTATGAAATTTTAAAAAAAGGGGTGGTGGTGCCTGTGGCTCAAAGGAGTAAGGCACTAGCCTATATGCCAGAGGTGGTGGGTTCAAACCCAGCCCTGGCCAAAAACTGAAAACAAAAAACAGTTAGAACAAGGCTTAGGAATCAGTAGTGTTAGAACTAAACCAAGTATAGAACTAATACCAATATAAGGCTTGGTATTAAGTATGGAGTCAGGTTGACATGGCAACAGTGATCTTATGTCTCATTCTAAACATTAGCACAATCTACTGATAAGCTAATGCATGTTAATTAGCTCAGTGTAGCCATTCTACAATGTACACATATTACACAGAAACATGTTGCACACAAAACAATATAATTTTCATTTCTCAATTAAAAATAAAAAACAAAGGGAAAGAAAAACATTAAAAAATTACCTGCAATTTGTAGATTTCCAAAAGCACACTTTAATTTTTCCCAGAAGAGTAAAACTTCATTAGTGAAGAGGAACAGATGGTTTGGATTCAGTCTTTGCTCTCAGTTTTGCTTGAGAGGAGATGGTATTTGTTCTGTCATTTTATGGCCTAAAGAGAAGAATCAGGCTGCTTTTAAAAGGTAAATCCATTGTTATGTAAATAAGATACAAAAGAAAACTTAGGCTTGCAAAATGCCAATAGAATTAGAAGTAAGACTAAAACTATACATCTTTATGATTTCACCCTTTTGTATGTTTTTACTATTGGCATGGCATTTTTTGCTAACTTATGAGTTACTATGAACACATCATGAAAAAATTCTTATAGAAGATGAAAGACATATTGCAAGGGGCACAAGTTATTTGCAATTTAGTAACAATGGTAGTAACACAAGTTTATATAAATATTTTGTCTTTGTAAATGAAAATAATTTGGAATTAATTTATATTGGTATTAAATGTTAGAGATTACAGATTACAGTACATATACCCCAGTGTATATGAAAACTGATAGTGAAGCTTTTTTGAAAAGTAAATAAAATTTAAATCTTAAATTTTATATATTCAAGGTAAATTAAGTGAACTGAACTTTCACCTACCATAGAAAATATAACCAAGCATTTTATCCACAGATTATTTGAAATGTCATGTTCTTGAGTTGAAAGAAGTTTCCACTCATGTTATTTTCCCCCATTCAAACAGGTAAATTATGAGAAGTAATGCTCGTGTTAATCGACTCAGCTGAGTCCTGCCAGTTTGTAGGTATACTTCAAAACATCATTCCGTACATGATAAATACATACAATTTTATGTTAATTTAAGAACGTAAAATAATAAAAAAGAAAGATGTTTAAAATTTATTAAGTTCCAGAACTGGGTTTACTTGTAAATCCATATCTTATAAAGCATTTCTGAAGTGTTTATTGTCCTAACTGAATCACCGCTGTATAAAAATCAGAGGTGGGTGCTTTTTAACTTAGTAATTGAAAATTATTGATTCAGTCAAGTTTATTTCCATAAGCAGTAGTTTTATTGGTAGAATTTCACAACTCATTGGCACTTTACTAAGAGAAAATCATTCTTTACTTTTAGGAAACCTTCCTGTACTTCCATCACCTATCATAAATATTCATTTGACCAAAAATGAACGGGAATGTCTACAATTTCCTCTTCCAAAGCACCTAAAAATGATCGTTACTCTTCAGGGCAATTACTTTGAAAAATTCTATTCTGTACAAAAATTCTGGACCTGTTAAACATGTTTATCAAGTCTCTTTCAAATTTGGATTTTGAAACATTTATTAATAAGAAAGTAAAATACATAAATAGATGAGTAAGTAGATGGATGTTGGCTACAAAATAGAAATAAAATCATCCTGGAATTTAATTGGCAAGATCAATCTACACATCACAGTGGATTTCTTCTTGAACTGACACTCTTTAGGTTTTCGACAAGTAAAGTTACGTTTAATATGAAACTCGAAAATAAATAGATACATAAATACACACATAACATATAAATAATGTTCTAAGAATTCATAATCTTTTTGTAGTTTTGTCCAAACTATAATGAAATTACTTACCTCAATCACTTTTTTTTTTTTTTTTTGAGACGGAGCCTCAAGCTATCCCCCTGGGTAGAGTGCTATGGCATCATAGCTCACAGCAACCTCCAACTCCTGGGCTCAAGTGAGTCTCCTGTCTCAGCCTCCCAAGTAGCTGGAACTACAGGTGCCTGCCACAATGCCTGGCCATTTTTTGGTTGCAGCCATCATTGTTGTTTGGCGGGCCTGGCTGGGGATTCGAACCAGCCACCTTAGGTGTATGTGGCTGGCGCCTTAGCCGATTGAGCCACAGGCGCCGAGCCAATCACTTTTAATTAAACTTCGAATCGCTACACATCTTTCTAACCATCCAATGGAGCGTTCTCAGATGAAGTTCTTTATTGCCAATGCTTTCAAAAGCATTGATCACTTTTGATCTGCCAGGGTTGGTCTGTTAAGAGCAGCAACAATTTTAACATGAAAATTAAACTACAAGAAGAGAATTTTTAGAGCTTCTATATATATTTTCATGTATAAATTTCATTGTGTGTAGTTTAAAGGGAATTCACAAATAATCAAAAATCAATAGTATATCTGATATACATAGGCCTAGAAGGTAGTCCGTAACAAAGTAGGCCAATAAGCAACTGTGATTAGGTAGATTTACTAACATGAAAAAATGTGCTATAGCCATTTCTTCCCTCTGGAAAAGCAAAACTGGTATCAGTGTAAACGCTCAGTGTAAAATCACTGAGCAGTTATTATCTGTTCTAGATAGATTGATTGTCTTTGTTTCCATCAATCCATTAGGAATAATGTATAAACATCATTTCCTATCACATCAGGGTTGTTTCAGGTTGAAAATTAGATTATTTATGTTACAAAACATGGTAAACTCTGAGGCACTATCAAAGTTATCAGCACAATGTTTACCCAAGCACATTCTTTTGGAGAAGATTTTCAACAAACATGATTATATTATCCGGTCATTGAACCCAAGATAATATAATAATAATAGCCGTAAGAACAAGATTAACTTTTGCTTATGATTTTACTTGTGCTTCTCTAGGCAGGTTTTAAAGTGCTTTCCCCATACTGTTTTATCTAATCACTGCAATAGCCTTATGAGGAAATGAGAACTCAGGAGGCATATTTTCCTAAAGGAAGAAACTGAGTCAAAGGGAAGTAATTTCCTTAAGGCCATACGTTAATCAGTGAGAATGGGATGCAGACCCCATCCATCTGTCCGCAGAACCCATGTTTATAATTGTTACACTATTTTTCATGCCCTCTAGATTTCTCGTGAGGAAAAAAAAATAACAGCCTTGTTATAGATCAAAATATAGTTATTTACAAGCATTTTCTTAACATGTCATGAAATGAGCTGCAGAAATACCTCAATGTAATACTAGATGTAATGAAAATAGGAGAGTTTCCCAAGAGTTGGGCGTATACATTTTACTGCAAACTCACCTCAGGGAATGGGGATTTGTCTTGAATTTGATCACTGGTAATTCCTGCTGGTCAGATATATAATGACCAATGTTTCAAAAATAGGAGAAGTTGCTGGAGAAGTGTAATTATACCCAGAGTCTTCCAGTCATTTCTACCAAAGCTTACAGGTTTCTGGGAGGCAGAGGAATAATTTAAACATTAACTAGGATAGAACCCTCCTCCTTTCCTTGCTACACCATGCCTCATTATCTAAATAAACTTTTTAAAAAGAGTGTTTGAAATAGCTCTTGCTATGTATGTAAAAAAGAAACATGCTATTTCATCTGTGAGTACATCCATTTAGAAATGCTTTTCTATACTTATTTGTATTCTGAGCATTTTTACACTTGATAATGCAATCAGTGTTCACTGAATTAATAACGTCATTAGATGAAGTGACTGAAATATTTTGGTGATTTCTCATTTGTTAGAATTATATCTTTTAACATTCAAAATACAATTGGAGAAATATGTACTGTTTCATATCTGTTGACACATAGAGATTAGGTTGAAATATATGTTTCATTATTAAGTTCTGCTTGATAGCAGGAATGAAATGTAAAAACTGAAGACAGTATGTAATAAATCTACTATAGAAGAAGAAACATATATTTTCTTGTATACATTGTGGAAGAAATTGGTAAGCACATTGGAGGAATATTAATGCAATGTGAATGAATACCCTGCACTGGCCACTACTTATGCCACCTCCACTACTTAGTGGCCTCCAGCAGTCTGTGAGCAATCTCTGCAGCCAGCTGTGATGTGAAGCAGGGATGGCAGCTGAGTGAAGTACACACACAGGACTTAAGTGGAAAGGTGCAATCCTTCCATAGAGGAGTGTGTGCCTGCAGAACACAGGGAGAGGTGAGCACACATACACACAAAGGTGGTCTTTTAAAAGTATACCATGGTTCCCACATTAAAGAAGATAAATAGGAAAACAGTAGACTTTTAAGTGTTCTATAATCCCAAATGTTTATGAGTAACAATAAATGTCCCAAGATGATTAAATAAAACAACTGCAAAAATCACATTTAACATAATCCTTGATACCTGGAAGATGTTCATAATTGTGTACTTACCTAAGGGAGACCTAGAGTTAAATGAATGAAGCCCATTATAATATGTAATAAAGTCTTACTAATGTAGTTTGAATTGTAGGAAAATAGTCAAGAAAAAACAGACAGCCCCACTTTGGAGAATAATAATATGAAGGCTTTAAAATCTTGTGGAGGAAAACCAGAAAGGATGAAGGGACAAAGACTGTATAGTTGGATTTTGGTGCAGTCAACA
This sequence comes from Galagoides demidoff, assembly GCA_963574575.1. NCBI lineage: Eukaryota > Metazoa > Chordata > Mammalia > Primates > Galagidae > Galagoides > Galagoides demidoff. The sequence goes on from CAUYQV010017830.1 coordinate 12,806, forward strand.
CACAGACAATATGGCCGTAAGTGAATTTCAAATTGGAATTGCAAAAAAACCCAAAATGTACACTTCTGAGATTACAATTGGAGATATTGCTGATACTAAGGCAATAAAAACAAATAGCTCATAAGCAAAAATAACTGGGATGATGGAGTAAAGGGCAGAAGATACAAACCAGAGAAGTTTGGGAATTATGAAGCTGTGGCTTTGGAAAATTGTATGGTCACTCTTCAACAGAATGTAAAAATAGGACAATAACTACAATGAGCCATTATCCACTTTTATGCTATATCTGTTCTAAAAGTTTTCCATGAACTAATTAATGCAATTCCACATTACTCATATACATAAGTGGTTTAAAATTGAAGAAAATTATTCAAGGAAATGGTGGAACCAAGTTTTGAGTGTAGACAACTGACTTGGGTTCTCTATAGTTTTATCCGCACCATGTGGGCAAAATATGTTATCCATAACATGAAAATTAGTCTACAAATATAGCCAAGAGAAAAATTCCAATGGCTAAAGCATTCAGCTAAAAACAAAATGTACAGAGAAATAATAGTAAAAGAAATAGAAATCCTTCAAAATATTAAAGGGAAGTAGATATTTTTTCAAATATTTCATTACACAAACCAATGTTAATATAAATAGCATGTGATACTACTCTGAATGATTTTAAATGTAGTTATTGGATGGTGGTTTGTTCTATGTGTTCAGTAGTTAAAAACTAAAATGGTATCTTGTCTTCAATTTTTATAAATTAATTCTAAGTTCCTTAGTACAATTCATAATTCCTTCAATATTTCCTTGGGTATTTTTTTGTGGCATGTGCTGAAGTTTTTTTGACCTAGCCTATACATGTAAAATAGTTTCGTAGTTTGAAAAATTTCTAATCCAGTGAATTTGCCAAGAGTACCACAAAGGAGGTATTAAAAAGTGAAAATATATTTCTTAAGTTGAGGAACTGAGTAAATATTCAATAGCTAAGCCAAGAAAGAATTGATGAATTAAGAATCAGTTTGGATCTGAAATTACATGACAAGGGAGTAAAATTCAGAAGAGTTATGTTTCATACATATTATGTCAATGCTTCCAGTTTAACTGGAAATAGGTAGAAAATCCCATTTGATACATCTCAACTAATCCATACATGTGAAATATTTCAGGCTTATGGCTTAGCAGTGCTCACATTTGGTGTTCTCTCTTTAGTTAAATCCCTTTAGAGTGATTTCTGAGAGGAAGAGACCACAGAGGAAGATGCTTTAACTCTTGCCTGGTGAGCTCATGCAGTAACTCTGATGAATGGTGCTTGAATCGGTGGAAAGACATTTATAGGTTCTCTGCAACCCTAAGAGTGAACAGCATTAAAATAAGTAGTGAAAGGTACTAAATCACCGACAGAGATATAATTTCTGGGTTTATTTTCAGAGGAAAAAAAAGTAAAAAGTCTCTAAATAACTAAATCAATGCCTCATTTAGCCCTTCTTTTTCAGCATTATTGCCATGTTAATTCCCTTCCTAGTTCAGGCCTCGTTCCATAATTCTGTCTGGTTAGTTCCTTGTTCTGTAACATGGCTCATTTTTTCAAATTCTAAATAACGTTAGGGAAAGAATTTCCAAATATTTTTAGGAAACCATATCTTCCTATTCAGTCTGCATTATGTTACTATCATTACTGCAGTATTTGTCTGACTTATTTTATAGAATGCCTTAGGTGATTAGTTCTGTTCCTACCAGGTCCCCTGAGCAGGAAACAAAACAGAAAATTATTGAGTGGCTACTGAGTGGGTGAAGAAAAGACCTTGTTTCAAGAATTAGGAGGCAGCCCTCCCACATGGTAGAGTCCTGGGACACCTCACAAAATATAGGCCTCCGTAGAGGCAAAAACAAAACAAAATAAAACATACTCATACACACACACCCCTAAACCTTGATTCAGGCTATTTCAGGAAAATTCCTGTTTTTTCAGGGAATGTCAAAACGTTAAGAATAAAATGCGACTCTAGGGAAGACTTTATATAAAACATTAGTTCTAGTTGACATACAACATGGAGAATATTGCTGAAAAAAGAAAATCTACATGAATAACCAATAAATGAGTGGCACCTGAGGGTTATGGTTGGCCAGTTTAAATTAGTAACTCAAGAAATTATAAAAAGAGATTTGGGGCAAGATAGAGGCTAAGTAACAGCTTCTTTGCAACCAGGTACAGTGAGATTGGGGACCGAAGACTCCAGGCACCTCTGGCTTATGGGTTCTGCCCAGAAAAATCTCTTTGGAGATGTAGGGAGATAGTGAGAGACTTCTAGACCCCAGGAGGAGGATAAAAGCAGTGGAGAAGTGGCAAGTGGTTGCATTCATTTGATCTGAAGCCAGACTACAGACAGGGAAGACCTTCCCTACAGGTTGTTTTGGGTTTTTTTAGACATGGGGAACTCAGTTGAATTACCTTGGGTGAACTTGAGCGAAAGTGTGGGTGACTTTAAGTGTTATTCAGGGTCCAGGACTGAACTGCTGGGCCAGAATAGAGATACCATTGTTCAGCTATGGTCCTCAGGCACAGCCATTGTGGGACAACTGCCCTGCAGTATCCACCCTCAGGGCCACAGAGGCACCAGAGGTGGGTGAGGGATCTAGTGACAGTGAACAGTGCTAAAGGCCAGGGCTGAGACAGAGGGGAAAAGCAGAGCTTTCAGTTTTTGGCAGTGGGAGAGCTGCCTTGCAGCCTTGGCCTTAGGGGCATAGAGTAAGGCTGGTTTTGGCACACCTGATAAGCAGGCAGCCACTCCAGGAAAGATCCCAGTGACATGTGCTTTCCTGGGAAAGCCTCTGCTTAGCCAAGGTTAATGGATTAAATGTCTTTTAAGCAGGCTTAGAACAGATTCAAGCTCTCAACCCTGTGGGGTTTGAGGACAAAGAAGTTAGCAGAGGTTTCCAGTCTCCATCTCATACAGTTGTATCAGCATTATGATTAGCATCTCATACCCCAGAAAATCACCTGTGCTCAGAAAATATTCAGCAAGACCTAAATACTGCTTTGTTTTGGAATTTGCATTTTTTTTTTAATTTCAACTTTTTCCTGCTAAACTTTCTTTTTTCCTTCTTTATTTTTCTAGTATAAATATGATTCTCTATTGTTGCCTTCTATAATAATAGGAACTTCATTTTTGCTAGTGTTTCTGCCCCTATTATTTGGATTTCTCCCAATTTTATCCTGTAAACTTTCCTGGGGTTTTTTTTTTTGTTGTTTGTTTGTTTGAATTAGAGTATTTTTGTTTTATCTCTCTATTTGGTGGACATGGAGTTCTGTGCCTTCTCAAGCTAGTGAAGAGCTGCTGATATCAAGGGAATGACCCAACCCAGCACCCCGAGAGGTTGGGGGTTTTTAAGGTGTGGGTCAAAGTACCCTCTGTACACCTTTATTACTACTGTCTTCCTCTTTCTCTGCCTCTCTTCTGTTTGTCAATATTCCCTTTTACTCATTCCCTCTCCTTTCTCTTTTTTCTTTTTTTTAAATCTTTTTTCCTTCTTGTTCTTCAATCACCTTATCCTTTTAGTTCTGTACAATAAGGACTCATCAAAATATTTCATCAGAGGCACGATAACTTAAAGAGCAAGGGAAAATGAAAGGAAAATTAGGACAAGGAAACAGATAAAGGAGAACACTCATAAGGAAGAAACAGCAGAAAAAATCCTGGCAACATGAAACACCAGTCCACAGCAACTGCCCCAAGAGCCATGAGGTAGTAACTGCAGAGGATTCGCTATAAAGAAATGTTAGAAATGACAGAAGCGGAATTTAAAATACAGGTGATGAAAACAATGAAGGAAATTGCTGACAAAGTGGAAAATAACCAAAAGCAAATCCAAAAACAGAATCAAATAAAAGATGAAGGATGTGAAGGATATGGAAAGGATATAGCAGAGCTGAAAATTGGAGCAGTCAATTAGGGAACTTAAAGATGCAGCAGAAAGTATCAACAACAGATTAGACCATGTAGAGGAAAGGATCTCAGAGGTAGAGGACAAAGCTCTTGAGATAATTCAGAAAGTTAAAGAGACAGAAAAGAAGAGCGAGAAAAGAGAATGTTCTCTGACAGAATTACGGGACTTCAGGAAGAGTTTAAACATATGAGTTATAGGTATCCCAGAGAGGGAAGAAGAATGCCCCAGGGGAATAGAAGCCATACTAGAGAACATTATAAATGAAAATTTCCCAAATATCACCAAAGATTCTCACACACTCCTTTCAGAGGGATATCAAACCCCTGGTCACCTCAACTCAAATAGAGCTTCTCCAAGATACATTGTGATGAACCTGTCCAAAGTCAAGACAAAAGAGCAAGCTGCCAGGAATAAGTACCAACTGACCTACGGGGGCAAATCTATCAGGGTCACTAGACTTCTCTAATGAAACTTTTCAAGGCAGAAGACAATGGTTATCTTTGTTTAATCTACTTAAACCAAATAACTTTTAGCCCCAAATTCTATATCCTGCTAAATGAAGCTTTAAAATTTATGGAGAAATCAAATATTTTAATGATATTCAAACATTGAGGAAATTTGCCACAACAAGACCAGAGCTACAGGAAATACTTCAACCTAGTCTACACTGACCATCACAAGAGACCACCAGCAAAATAAGCACCCAGAAATCAAAGGACAGAACCAAGCTTCCACAATGCTGCAAAAGATAAAACTATGCAAGGGAGTTTCATAAAATAAGGTGAATAGAACTCAGCCACATTTATTAATTATCTCAAGTAATGTTAAGGGCTTGAATTCCCCACTGAAGAGGCCTAGTATGGCAGATTGGATTAAAAAACACAAGCCATCCATTTACCGTCTGCAGGAAACACAACTAGCCTCAAAAGACAGATTAAAACTCAGAGTTAAGGCTGAGAAGACAATTTTTGAGGCAAACAGAATTCAGAAGAAAAGCGGAATTTCAGTCTTATTTTCAGATACAAGTGGATTTAAAGCAATTAAAGTCAAAAAAAGACAAAGATGGACACTTCATATTGGTCAAGGGAAAAATACAAGAAGAAGATATTTCAATTGTAAATATTTAGACATTCAACTTAAATGCCCCAGATTCTTGAAACAGACCTTAATTAGTCTGAGCAATATGATATCCTATAACATCATAATAACAGAGGACTTTAACACTCCTCCTACAGAGCTGGACAGATCCTCTAAACAGAAATTAAACAAAGATATAAGGGACTTAAATGAGACCCTAGATCAACTGTTCTTGACAGACACATATAGAACACTTCATCCCCCAAATAAGGAATACACATTCTTCTATCAGCCCATGGAACATTCTCCAAAATTGATCATATCCTAGGACACAAAACAAACTTGAACAGAATAAAAAGAATTGAAATTTTACCTGGTATCTTTTCAGACCACAAGACACTAAAAGTGGAACTCCAACAAAAACTTTCAACCCCACACAAAGGCATGGAAATTAAACAATCTTCTGTTGAATGACAGCTGGGTGAAAGAAGAAATAAAAAAGGAAATAATTAATTTCCTTGAGCATAACAATAATGAAGACATAAGTTACCAAAACCTGTGGGATACAGCAAAAGCAGTCCTGAGAGGAAAATTTATCACTTTAGATGCCTACATCCAAAAAACAGAAAGAGAGCGCATCAAGAAACTCACAAGCCATCTTATGGAATTAGAAAAAGAACAATCTAAGCCAAAACCCAGCAGGAGAAAAGAAATAGCCAAAATAAAATCAGAGACTAATTAAATTGAAAACAAAAGAATCAGTCAGAAAATTGAAAAAAAAACAAGGAGTTGATTTTTTTAAAAAATAAATAAAATAGATAAACCTTTGGCCAGACTAACTAGGAATAGAAAAGTAAAATCTCTGGTGATCTGAATCAGAAATGATAAAGAGGAAATAATAACGGATGCCACAGAGTTACAAGAGATTATCTTTGAATACTACTAGACTATATGCCTAGAGACTTGACAATGTGAAGGAGATGGATCAATATTTGTATTACACCCTCTCCCTAGACTTATCCAGGAAGAAACAAATCTGAACAGAACAATTTCAAGCACTGAGATCAAAGAAACAATAAAAAAAAAACCTCACAACAAAAAAATACCCTGGTCCAGATGACTTCACGCCAGAATTCTATCAAACCTTCAAAGAAGAGATTATTCCCATACTGCAAAAATTATTCCAAAAAACAAAAGAGGAAGGAATCATCCCCAACACTTCCTACAAAGTAAATATCACCCTGATAGCAAAACCAGGAAAAGACCCAACTAAAAAGGAGAACTTCAAACCAATTCCACTAATGAACATAGATGCAAAAACTCTCAACAAAATCCTAGCCAATAGATTATATCTTCTCATCAAAAAAATTATACATTATGATCAAGCAGGTTTCATCCCAAGGATGCAAGGCTGATTTAACATACACAAGTCCATAAATGCTATTCATCATATCAACACAAGCAAAAACAAAGACCATTTGATCCTCTAAATAGATTCAGAGAAAGCATTTGATAAAACCCAGCATCCTTTTCTAATGAAAACACACAAGAGTTTAGGCATAGGTGGCACATTTCTTAAACTGATCAAAGCTATGACAAATCCACAGCTAATATTATACTGAATGGAGAAAAACTGAAAGCTTTTCCACTTATAACTGGAATCAAACAAGGTTTTCCTCTATTGCCACTACTATTCAACATAGTGCTGGAAGTTCTAGCCAACACAATCAGGCAAGACAAGAAAATAAAGAACATCCAAATAGGAGCAGAAGAGGTCAAACTCTCCCTCTTTGCTGACAACATGATTGTATACTAATACCCCAAAGATTCAACCACAAAACTCCTGGAAGTCATCAAAAAATACAGTAATCTCTCAGGATATAAAATCAATGTCCTCAAGTCAGTAGACTTTGTAAATGCCAATAACAGCCAAGATGAGAAGCTAATTAAAGACACAACCCCTTTCACCATATCTACAAAGAAAATGAAATATGTAGGAATATACCTAACAAAAGAGATGAAGGACTCCTAAAAAGAAAATTATAAAACCCTAAGAAAAGAAATAGCAGAGGATATTAACAAATGGAAGAACCTACCATGCTCAAGGCTAGGAAGAATCAACATTGTTAAAATGTCTATACTTCCCAAAGCAATCTATAGATTCAATGCCATCCCTATTAAATTATTAAGATTGTACTTTCAAGACTTGAAGAAAATGACTCTTCGTTTCATATGGAACCAAAAACAAACAAACAAGCAAAAAAAAAAAAAAACACAAAAAAACCCCCAATCATATAGCTAAGGCAGTTCAGAGTAATAAAAACAATGCCAGGGGCATCTGCATACCAGACTTTAGGCTGTACTATAAGCCATAGTGGTCAAAATAGCATGGTACTAGCACAAAAATAGAGACATAGACATTTGTAATTGAATAGAAAACCAGGAAATGAAACTAACATCTTACAGCCACCTAATCTTTGATAAACCAAACAAGAATATATACTGGGGGAATGAATCCCTATTCAATAAATGGTGCTGGGAGAACTGGATATCCATGCGTAAAAGACTGAAACCGGACCCACAACACTCACAAAAATTGATTCAAGATGGATAAAGGACTTTAAGGCATGAAATGATAAAAATTCTCAAAGAAAGCATAGGAAAACAGTAGAAAATATTGGCTGGGGAAAAGACTTTATGAAGACGATTTCCATGGCAATTGATATAACAATAAAAGTAAACAAATGAGACTTAATTAAACTGAAAAGCTTCTGTACAGTTAAGGAGACAACAACCAAAGCAAATAGACAGCCTACACAGTGGGAAAGGATATTTGCATATCTTGAATCAGAGCAAAGCTTGATAAACAGGATCTACAGAGAATTCAAATTAATCCATATGAAAAAAGCCAACAATCCCATATATTAATGGGCAAGAGAGATGAATAGAATCTTCTTTAAAGAAAACAGATGAACAAGCATATGAAAAAGTGCTCATCATCCCTAATTATTAGAGCAATGCAAATCAAAACCACCCTGAGATACTATCTAACCCCAGAGAGAATGGCCCGCATCACAGAATCTCAAAACTGCAGACACTGGCATGGATGTGGAGATAAGGGAACATTTTTACACTGTTGGTAGGAAAGGAAACTAATATAACCATTTTGGAAGGAAGTATGGAGAACCCTCAAAGAACTCATGCCAGACCTACTATATTATCCTGCAATCCCATTAGTGTGCATCTACCCAGAAGAAAAAAAATCCTTTCACCATAAGGACACTTGCACTAGACTATTTATTGAAGCTCAATTTACAATTACCAAAATGTGGAAACAGCCGAAATGCCCACCAACCCAGGAATGGATTAACAAGCTGTGGTATACTGTGGTATATATGTAGTATACCATGGAATACTATTGGATTAAAAAGTATACCATGGAATACTAATGGATTAACAAGGTGTGGTATAGCTGTGGTATATATGTAGTTTACCATGGAATACTATTAGGCTGTTAAAAAGGTGGAGACTTTACATCCTTTGTATTAACCTGGATAGATGTGGAACACATTATTTTTAGTAAAGTATCACAAGAATGGAGAAGGAAGAATCCTATGTACTCAATTCTCATATGAGATATTTGATGACCTAGTACATTGTGGGGATGGCAGAAGGGGAGAGTAGAGAGAGGGGAGGAGGGAAGAAGGTGGGGGAGGGGAGAGCAGAGAAAGGGAAGGAGGGAGGGGTGGGGGAAGGGTAGAGCAGAAAGAGGGAAGAAGAAAGGGGGTGGGACACAATTATAAGAGGGACTTTACCTAACAAATACAATCAATGTAACTTGGTTCTTTGTAACCCTCAATGAATCCCCAACAAGGAAAAAAAAAGAAGAAGAAATTGTTAAAAAAAATTCTCTTTCCTTCTTTTTAAATACAGTTTTTCCCCTTATATGACTTTTTCTTTTTTCCGACTCTTGCAGCATGTTATATACTTTTGTAAGTGTATGTAAATAATCACTATATAGCGCAAAAGATGCTCCAAATTTGGTTGAGAAAAATGGAAGCATTCAGGTGGTAGTGAACTTACCATTGCATTTTCTTTGTAAACCTGAATTATATCTTGCTAACATAAAGGGGTAATTAAGCTAATTTGTTCAACCAGTATTCATATTTGGGGAAAGAAATAAAGCAATATTAATTACAGTCAAATAGTCAGGCTTTTATTGTGTATATACATGAAGGTTAGAAGGATTGTACCTAACTTACCTTTTTAAATAGATAACTTCTCTGTCCTGACTGGTAATTTTTAGTATATGATACAAGGAATAAAAATTCAATAGACAGCACATTACATTAAGCCATTAGTTATAATAAGCATCATGTTCTTCATCATTTGAGCAAGAATGAGTTCACCTCCATCATCTTCTTTATAACTATCATTATTATCTTTACTTGTTTGCCTAGAGCCTTCCACTGAGCGCCATATGTTTATCCATTTGTCTTTTTCACATAGATATCTCCTAAGCATACAAAAGTCAATATAGCCATGAATTAATACCCTTTGCACCGATCTTTACCTGATACTTCTACTTTTGGAGAGGGTCTACTCACCGACACATTCCTTTAAGCCAAATACCTAAGTTCCATTGGGATCACTCCCTTTTCCTCACTCTCCACCTCTGATTTGTCTTCTCAGCCTTAAAAATTCACTTTGAAATGCCTCCCATAACATGTTTTTCCATTTCATATCTACTGTCATACAGATAACATAACATATTTCCCGTAATGATATCTCTGACTCCAGTGTGTCCTTCACACTGCCAGGCCCATACCATACTTGACTAAGTCAACCATACTTGACTAAGCAAAGAGTTTATCATCTAGGGTCAGTTTCTACTCCTTGAAATACTTCTTGGTTTTCAAGATGCCACACCCTCCTGGTTTTTTCCTTTCTGTGTGCTCAATGATTCTTTGTTGCCTCCACATCTCTTACCACTGACCTGTCCACAGTTTAATGTTTGAGCTAATGTTAAGCACTCATTTCTTTGCTAATCTCCCCAAGTCAGGGGTTTAAATATTGGCTTTGTGCTGATTACATTTATGCAGCTAATATGAACGGCTCCTTTGAAAATGATATTCTATATGCAGCCAAACATCTCCGTGTGAGTCTTTGAGGAAAATGACACAGATCATGTCCATAATTGAACTGATCTCCAACCACTTACCCACAAAAAGGTATTATCACACTCTTTGGTGTCTCAGTCCAAACACTTTGGATCACCCTTCCTTCCTGATTTTCTTTCACAGTACACAATTATATCAACAAACTCCACCTTGAAAACATATCCAGGATTGGACGGCATGTCCTTACATTTGTTTTAACTAACCTTATTATACTTATCTCTGAACCTGTCTCCTCCATTCCACCTTTATTCCACATAGTCTATTCTCAACACAACAGAGCAATCATGTTAAATTATATGAGGTCATGCCACTATTTTGCTCAAAATAAGCCAGTGGCTTCCCATCTCGATTATAGTCAAAGACAAGAGCATTATAATATAAATATGCTGGCTTCATTGATTCCCCTCGAACAACCTCAAAAGCACCCACATTATGACATTTGTGGGTGTGACTCCTTTTCCTCTGAGGTTTTCTCTGCTTGTTTCCTGTGTATTTATCCCTCACAGCCAGTGCTGTGCTAGTAAATGTTCAACAACTAGAAATATATGTGCACGGACATAAGCAGATGTTTAGATGAATTTTACTGATATAAAAGATACGAAACACACATTTGTAAACAAGTATAAAATATATATTGCCCTGTATTGGAAATTCCAAATCGTCAATTGATTTTTTATGGAAAGTTGGCATTGATTTTTACCAAACACTCACAAGCTTACTCAAGTTATTGCTGCAATGTGTTGAATAGTGACGATCTTCCACTGCAAATAATTGCGTGATTAAACAAAGAAGTTGCTGAGTTCATTGGCAAATGAATTTACTTTGGGCTTGAGAGTTTGTCAATTTCTTTTCTTTCTTTTATTTGTTTTTCACCTTAACGTGTACCTAAATGCTTCTTCACCTTAACGCGTACCTAAATGCTTTTTATCTAAACTTCACTTGACTCTCACTACAAGCTCCTTTTTTTGTTGTTGCTAAGTTAAAAAATAGTATAATTTTTATTATTTAGAGTAATATTTATTGAAAAAATTATTTGTTTCCCAGGCCAGAGTGCCATGGTGTTGGCCTGGCTCACAGCAACCTCAAATTCCTCGGTTCAATCCTCCTGCCTCAGCCTCCTAAGCAGCTGTGACTACAGGTACCCCCCACAATGCCTGAATAATTTTTCTATTTTTAGTACTGATAGAGTCTTACTCTGGCTTAGGCTGGTCTCAAAGTCCTGAGCTCAAGCGATCCGCCAATATCTGCCCCCTATATCTGCTAGGATTACAGGTGTGAGGCACTGCACTTTGCCGAATCTTTTGAGTTGACTCTGTTTTAGTTACTTTCTCAAACCTAGACAATCACCAAATCAATACATTAAGCCTTAATTTAGTATTATTTGCTATTTTTCATAGTGAAAATAATTCTATTGCCACTGAGTTACCAAGGTGACTTCTCTGAATGTGAAGTGGAGAAAAGGTGAGCACATCATTCTATAGAATTTCTACCATACAGAGACAGTAGAAATAAAATAAGATCAAAAGAATATATATTAGAGTACAATATGGTAATGCAATTGGAAATGAGGAATTTTTAACATTCATTACTTTTTAAAATGATATTGAGTTTTTAGGTAATATCACTTCATTTTAAACAATGGCTGTATTTATAAGCCAGTTTTCAAAATGTTTGAAAGCTTAGCAATCATCTTTCTTGTGAGATGATTCTTACTCAGCTCCAACATACCATTATTATAGTCCTAGTTGAAACTGTAAACCCAAATCAAATCCCCCCCAGCAAACAATACTAATTAATTTGCTATATATGATATAATCAATTATTTGCTTTTAAAAATTAATCTTCCCTTCCTCAAGTGTAAGTTTGGTGAGGTGAGTGATTTATCTGTCCCTAGAATAGTGTCTGGATTCTAGGGGGCATTCAACTGGGTACCAGGTAAGGAAGAATGACTCTTTACCTCTCCCAGGATAGAGGAATTCAGGGCCACTTGCCATGATCTCACACTTGCTCTAGTATTAGGCTACCCATACAGAACTACTCCCTCTTTATGGAGGACTGGTATTTTATTCACACATCTGTTTCATCTGTTTTTCACTTTTTACACTCTCTTCTTAGGGTGACGTCACCAGTTTCTTTTTGGTTGAGCGGACATTTATAATTTTAATTAAAGACATTCTCTAATATGTATTTATTCTTTCTTTGGTGTGGCTAATTATTTTTCTTAATGTTATAAATAAAACTGTATCCCCCTTTTCCTTTCCACCCCCCACAAAATTGTGTTGAAGTGCTGAACCCCAGTACTTCAGAGTGTGACCTTATCTAGAAATAGCATATTCCCAGAGGTCATCAATTTAAAGCAATGAACAGCAAACCATAACTGAGTATGTCTGGTTTACTTTTAAAAAGGGAAAATAGGGAGACAGATACTTATAAAGAAAATACTGAACATGAATAGAGAAAGTCCTGCGAGCAGGAAACAGCCATCTACAAGCCAAAGGCAGAGGTTGGGACAGAGCCATTCCTCCCAGTCCCATCCATGATTTCAGATTTCTTGGCTTTAGAATTGTGAAACAATATATTTTTGTAGATTAAGTGTTCAATTTGTGGTACTCAAGGATAATTTGGAGTTGGGACTTGCTTTGGGCAATGAGGGCGCAGCAAGGAAAACACAGAAAAACCAATATCCTTAACGTTGTGATGCTTTTGTCCTAGTGGGAAAATACAAACAGTTGTCAAAATTAAGAATTAAAATTTTATGATGACAATAAGTAAATCAAAGTGAAAGTGAAAGTCATAGGAAACACAAGAGAATAGAACTGAGAACAACAAGAAAATCATCTTTCATGAAAGTAGACTAGTAGACCAGTATTACTGAGGGTGAGATGAGGAATTGGATTCTCTGGTGGATTTGCCCCCACTAGAACCATAGAAGCTAAGATCATCCAACCATATTCAGTGTAGTATGCAGATAGAATCAAAACTGGGGGTATTTGAATTGGGATACATGGCCCTGAGCCTCCCAAAGGAAGAAATTACTCCCCAAAAGTGGAGAGTAAATTGTATACACCTGTATCTGCCCATCTGCTCCTTCAGATATGTCTCAGCTGCCTATGGACACCCTGTCTGGAGTCACACTATGTCCAGGACAGGCCTCCTCCAGTGACTTAAAGAGTTGGAGTGTGGGGTCTGGCTATTTTGAGCCAATAGCTACTTAGTCAGTGCATTGTCCAGAACTCCCTGTAACAATAGCCCGAGCATGGTTAGAACTGCATCACAGTCTGACACCATCACCTGTTCATTTCCACTGTTTCATCCATCCCTGCACAGGTTATTAATAAATGTCCTGAACCCAAATATCTGTCTTAGTTTCTACTTTGTGACATAGACAACTTTTTAGAGATTTTGCTATAAGAATTTTAGAAATCAGGAGCTATACACTTCTCATTTTTTAGATGACAGATACTATTTCATGTTTATGCAAAGATTAAAGTTGCATTTATATAAGTTATAATACATAGATGGAGCAACCTGAGAATTTTTAGGCCTGCTAGCTTTCTCTAGTCCACCAACTTATGGGGCGACAGATATTATGATCACTGGAAAAACAAACTGCAAGTTAGCCTTTGGCTAAAACTTTCTGTTTCATCTGTCTGATTTTGCTATTTCGTGTTTCACATTTCTATCTAAAATATGCAATCTAATTAGTTTTGATATTTTTAATACTGGAGTAGATTCTCAATAATTCCATTTTTAACACAAATTTCATAACAAAATGGCATTTTTAACGCTTTCTAAGCATTTCTTCTTTTTCTTTGGTTGCAGTTTAACTAATTAACAAAATATTACTTCATGAAGTCAAATATTAAGAGAACATGATAAACCTGTTGGGGGGCCTAATATGATGTCTCCCTCATCTCCTGCTGCTTCTCCTCCCCCATCTACCCTTCAGCTCCTAAAACAAAGAACACAAAGGACCTAGTTAACCTCCCCACCAAAGTCACTCAAAGGACCTTGACTCCTCAAAGTCCTCCAGGCAAGCTGTGGAATTTGCCCAGCCTCTATGGCCCCACATAAAAGGGGTCTCTAACAGCCCCAGGGCACAGATGCCACCTTTGCACTGCCCAGACAGGTCATGGTCCCTTTCAATTAAGTTAGGTACCACCATTTACACCTTTCAAAAACTACAGCCTGGTAGAATAAAAGTAGTCTTTCAGGTTCATTTGTTAACAATGTTAATTCTTTTCCAGAAATCTTTTCCTAAAAACATATTCACATACTAATTAAAATCATTATTCTACAAAAAATACTTTGTAAAATTTTGTAATGGATATTTTGTAAATAAAACTATGTTTAGCCTCAATTACCCACTTTTCCTATGTATGGCAACTTTAGGAGCAACTTTTAAGACACGCTGTATCACTATTGTACACTCTGTTATTACTATTTTATTAGCCACTTAAATAGGACATCCTTTTTATAAATAACTTCCTACATTGCTTATATTTAATAAATGCTAAGGATACACCAAAAATACCATTATTTTTCATTCAACACTTGAACTATTCAAATATATCAACAGACAAGGTTTTGAGGGGTACTCCTGTTTCTCGTGAATAAAACTCTTTCTACAAAATTTTCCATGGTTCTTTGGGCTATTTATGGTTCCTTTTACTGTGTGTGACTCACATCTGTGCTTGTAAGTTATAGTCATAACTTAGTCATAACTTGCCCTGTCCACATGATCTTATTCTTTCAGTGATACCAGAGTCATAATGACATAAACACTTATTAATTACTCATTGATAATGAATGTATCTACATACTAATGTAAAACAGAAACCTAAAATTGAAGCATCAAACTTAGACAATCAATAAAATATTCTCCCCCCAAATACTGTCAAGAGTGTTCATCTTATTTTTTTTAAGTTACTAGAAAATATAGGTATTATCATGGTTAAATAAATTTGTATTTTTTAACTATAGAAATACGTAAAACACCAAAGCCAGTAAGAATGCCTAAGCTTTCTTGAAAGCCTAAGGATTAGTTTACTTTATATTTTTCAATTGTGTTCGCAAGTTTCTAGGTGGTTCTCTGAATATATTACAACAATCCTGATTACTGTCTAGTCTTATTCTCAAAAACTTAATATTAATTTTAATTTTCCACAAGTGGCTTAAGTATTTTACTGTAAATTATATACCAAAAGAGAATCATTTTTTACTTAATCAAGCCTCATGTGTTAATTGGTATTGCTGGGAGAGCCCTTGAGGTCTTCTTCATAAATTATTTGTTGATACCAATATCTACAAGAAATATTTCAACATTTTCTTCCAGGTTTCTTATACTTTCATGCCTTAGGTGTATGTCTGGTTCAGTTGTGTATGTCTGTTACCCTGGTTCAGTTTTCTGAATGTGGCTATACAATTTTTCCCAGGGGATTCTTTTCTCCATTGTGTGTTACTGTCTTTTTTTTTTTTTTGTCAAAAATCAGATGGCAACATGAGGATGGTTTTACATCTAGGTTTTCTGCTCTGATCCATTTGGTCTGTGTCTCTATACTTGTGCCAGTACCATGCTGCTTTGGTTACTATACCTTGTATTATAGCTTGACGTTGGGTAAAGTGATAACCTCTTGACTGAATTGTTTTGGTAATATTTGTAATTTATGTTTTGTTTTTGAGTATTTCAAACTTTTATAAATCACATGAATATGCTGTTTTCAAAAATCACACAGTCTAACTAGTTCTAGTTTTTATAATTACTGTTTCATCTTTATTTTTCCAGAAAAATCCACTTCTCTTTAAGTTAGAATACCTAGCCAAATACTATCTACTAATAAAATGTGATTTGTATTTAATATTTTAAAATTTCTAATTGTCTGTCTAATTTTCCAGATTAACAACATCTCATAAAAATTATAGATAATCTTGTTATTCCCCATAGAGTACAAGTTTCCTAAGGACAAGTAACTAAATGACTGTTCAATAAATGCCAGAAGTCATTGTATATCTTCATTTCACAGCAACAGAAAGAGGGAGAGAGGAAGAGAGGGACAGAGAACAGAGTGAGGAAGGCAGAGAGGGAGAAGAGAAGAGAGGGGATAATAGGTATGAAATATACAGTAGTGATTTAATGGTGTTGGGAGTATATCTGGAAGTCAGCCCTCATGCATTTTCCTATGGAAGTAAATGAGTATGTGTACATACTCATTTGTATGTGTGTATATATAGTGTATATATAGTGCATGTGTGTGTGTTACAAATTTGAATGCCAAATTTGGATTCAAAATTTTGTAGCAACTACAGTTATTGTTTGAAAATAATAATAAATTGGCATGTCAGGAAATTGAACAAGGATTGTCTACAAAATTTATTGATCCATATGGCACAGGTTGGGTTTAGTAGTTATAAGGTAGTATCCATTTCACACATAAACTGACATAGGGATTCAAAAATGGGTCTACTCATATGCCTGGTGCCTTAGTAGGAACAGCTGAGAGACTGGGCACATATGGATCCCTAACTTTCTTCATGAGCTTTCAAGACCTCTCTACATGGTCTCAGTAGCAAGAGAGCTCAGGAGACATAAAGACTAAGGCAGAAGTGCCCAAACCTCTTGAGAGTAGGGCGAAAAACTGCTAAAGTCACTTGCATTGTACTACAATGGTTAAAGCAGTCACAGATCAGCTCAAATTCAAAGGGAAAACAATCCATGCTCTTTATGGAACCACTATAAAATAATTTGTAGGTGTCCTTGTTAGTCTAGCAAGCTGTGAGTATTTTCTCCTAATGATATCAATAATAGCATTGGTATTTGATTGTCTTCAAGGAGAAATCCTTAAAGGGCTAATGGCCACATGAAATAAGATGAATGATTTCTAAGATTCTCACTCTTCATTTTCCTACACAAAATCTGGACCCTGAACTTTTGGAGTCAGAATTTTCAGGCACTCAGGTTCATCCATCATCTTTCTGCTATTTTTTGAAGGAAATTCACTATAATGGTGATCTTTGATGCCCGTGCTATTAGAACCTGACTGGGCCAAGAGAGTCAGATGTTGCTTCCGAAATAAAATCCTAAGGTGCAGGGCTTCTTTCAAAATCCATTTTCGGCTCTGTTAGTCAAAAACAGAGAAATGTTTGAAGAAAAATCGGATAGCTGCTTCCTATTCATTTTTATTCCAAAAACATATCAATTCTGAAAATAAATGTGTAAAATGTTTTATGACTGCAGACATGCTATCAGAATAGCAGAATTATAGATGCTGTATCTACCTGGAAGAAGTAAAAGAGGAAGGAGGTTATCAGAAGCAAAAAAAAAAAAAAATCCATCTAATATACTGTTACTGGTCGCACTATTGACTGATTTTTATTTTTATTTTTTATTTTTGTAGTAGTTTAAGTGCACAATACAGTATTATGAACTATAGACACAATGTAAATAGATCTCTAGAACTTACTCATCTTACAAATCTGAAACTTCATGCACATTAAAAAACAACTCCATCTTTCCCCTGCCCCTAGTCTCTGGAAACCACTAATCATTTTACTCTCTGATTCTGCCTGCTTGATATTTTCAGAATTCACATATAAGAATGATGATTATTTGGATTAATATCCTAAATGTGTGCCCATGTTGAGTTAAACTATAGGATATCCTAATATCTATAGGATATTCTTTTTCATGGACGAATAATATTCTATTGTCTGATACACACTACACTTTTTCTGTCATGTCATTTCATCATTCATCAATGTCATTCAACATTACATGGATGAATAATATTCTATTGTGTATATATATATGTACTACACTTTTTATGTCTATTCATGAGTCAATGGACATTTAGGTGAGGGAAATATAAATTAAATCTATAAAGAGATATCACCTCATACCTGTTAGGATAGCTATTATCAAAGGAATTGTGAAAAAGTAGGTGTTGGTGAGCTTGGAGAGAAATTAAAACTCTTGTATACTGTTCAGCTAAATAGCTGAACTACAATGGAAATAGTATATAGGTTGACAAAAAATTAAAAATAGAACTACTTAATAATTCACCAATCCCAGTTCCCATATCTGAAAGAATTGACTGGGTCTAGGCAAAACCACAGGACTGCTATTTGCACTGAGTTTCACATCAATAAGGAGTGGCAAGTTATGAACTTTTAAGCAGAAAAGCAGTATTTGTATATGGTATCCCGTATAGCACATAACAAGACGCATGGGCAAAGCTATCTTCATTGACAGTCTGATGTTCACTCCAACACTATGCTAAACACTTTACATATAAACCCATATGATCCATGCAGTGTTTCCTCAGTGAACTTACAGGGGAGAAACAATATCCTCCTTACTTGGAGGATATTGTTTATGACAACAGACTCTGAATCCTAACTGCACCGACTGAACTCAGGCTCTATCATACCTCCACCTGTGAGCAATTCTTAACATTTCAATATTTTCAATCCCTTTTTCCTAAAATGGGGGATAACATGAGCAGCTCCCACATGCAGCTCATGGAAGGATGCAAGGTGACGACCAACATGGAACATTCTAACTAGTGTCAAATATGAATTAAATGCCTAATGCCTATCAGTAGTACTCTTATTAACACTGCTGTCGCCATTGAGATTTACTTCTAGAGGAGTGTTTTGAAAGTGTATAGTTTAATTCCTTTGATCCTATATGCAGATGGTTCCTGACTTATGATGGCTCAACTTACTCTTTTTCAACAGAAATCATGGGTTTATCATGATATTACCTCACTGTAAGTCAGGGGGCATCTGTAGTGCTGTTTCCGTAAAGTTTTGCTGGATGGAATACTTGGGCTGAAGACTTGATAGTCTAGAGAGATTTGGCCTTCACAGAATGCCTTGGCAGTGCTATGGTTTTATTGGTGTGGAATTTAAAAGCAGTAGAACTTCCAAAGTTGACCACCTCCCTGCATATCCTTATGTTGATGCCTTCATGTGTTTTCCAGTTTCTTACAGTCACTTGGGTCTTTAACTTCAGAACTTCTATTGTATATCAACTAGCAAGATAATATTTAAAAATATTAGTCATGTTGGAACAGTAATAACAGAAATAAGAATTAAAATATAAATAAGGAAAAAAATGAAAACACCTCATTCTAAGTTATAATTTTCTTTAGTGGAGTATTGACACAACTACATTCTCTATGCATATGCCTAATATATGTCCCCTAATTCTTAGCTAATGCCAGCATTTGTGATGTGTCCTATTTGTTTTCCTTCCTCTTCTTCTTTCTTATATTTTTCTGCCTCTTCCTTCTTCTCTCCTTCTCTTTCTCTTTGTCTTCTCTATCCTTCTCAAATGTTCCCTAATCTCTCCTTTAGAATTGACAAGTTTAAAGAGGGGAATTACTTAAGTTAATGCCACTGAGATATTAACATTTTAGCATCAGAAAGTCCTGAGTTACATTTCAGATTTTGCAACTTTGAGATCTTGTGATTTGGAAAAGTTGTTTAAACTTTGAGCTTTCCCTCTCATGGAGTATAGTAGGAAAAGTATATGAGATACGTCCCTGAAGGGAGTACTTGAGATTCAGTTCATTTACAAACATGTGAGTTCACTTTCCTTGTTGCCATAGCAGAAATAAAGCGCTTCACCATCAATTTTATGGGTAGGAAGAAAAAAAATGTATAGCAGGAAAAATTGAATCTTCCTACTACAGCATAAAAATGTCTACCGCTATGAATTTATGATTGTTAATTCCTGGAGTCATAGCTTGAAGCTAAATATGTTGTTTTTCTTAAAATCCAGGTGACAGTATCTCCTGTAATATCATCTATATTTTTCTTTAAAAATAAAATAAGTGGCATAGAAAAAACATAAATAAAAATTTGAAGTTTTAATCAATCACTGATCAGAATGTTGGAGTCGCAAATGTCCTGAAATAGAGAACACCACACATGCACCTGCTCGCCCCTAGCCAGTAACAACTGACAAGGAGAGAAGGTTAGACAGCCTTGACTTTCCAATAGAGACAGCAATGGAACTGTTCAAACTTTCAGTCACTTGAAAAAAAAAATTACTAAAATGTCCGGAGAGCAATTACTGAGTTCCTAACCTATGCCATTATCCCTAATATTTTCCATGCAACCCAGACTTCTGTTCATTGTCCTATATGGCCGTGTGCATGACTTAGTTCTGTCAAATCTTCCTTTCTGGGAAGACCCTCCTCGTCCAGGCTTTTGTAGCTGTAGACATGGCTCTCTCCCACAAGTGCTCTTAGGTCGTCGTATCCTCCCATTTTGATCACTATAACCTCTGAGGTCTGGATTTTCTTTCTTATTTAATAAAATAAATTTATTGATTAAATTTTAAGAACTAAAAGCATTACTTGTCTGATCTGATTTTTTATTTATTTCTATATCCATGAAAACACTAATTATAGCACTCTAAGATCATAAACTCTGCTGTATATATCTTTATAACTCATATTTTTTTTTACAGAGGCAGAATGTCATTTAGCGCACATTGAATTGGGGATGGTGAATAAGGAAAACTTAATTCAGGAACTGTGTTGCTTGAATACATATATGTTTGATGTCTAAATATTTTTTGCTTTCTGTACAGAAAATACTTTATGGAAGTCACATTACCTTAAGAAAGTTGGGAAAATTCAGAATGTGTAACTGAATATACATAGAACAGAATATACTAAGTGTTGAAATAATTAAATATCAGTTGTATAGTTAACCTAAAGACTCTCCCACATGCCTAAAACACCCAGCACTTGAAGATAGGGATTGTCACTGTAAATATGTTTAGTGTTTTCATTTAGGAAATGGCTAATAAATCTTTGGCACATATCTAAACCTCTCAGGATTTGTATTAGTTATTTTAAATTAACTGATCCTACAGTGAAATATAAGCAGCTTAAGGTCAGCTACCAAACATTTTCAATTCTAGGTGGCTCTCTAGGAGAGTCCTTGGAGAAGCTTATCACAAATTCATACTCCTGGGCATGGAGGCTCCGCATTTGAATTCAATAGATGTAACATGGGTGTCTTTTCACTTGCATGATAATGAGCCCTCCACATCATTTAGTTATTAAGTGATCAATACGTCTTAATAGAGAAACTCTGGGAGTCAAATACGTTTTCTGTAACATAATAAACATTAAAATTATGAATGGGACATTGGGCAAATTACACACACACACACACACAAGCAACTGAGTGAAAGTGCACATGTGTAGTTTAGGCAGGAAGCAACCTTTCCAGTTTCTCTGATATGTGTCTACCTCACAGATTTTTGCAAGAATTTACATGTGTATGGCTTGCTTATGTGTTATGCCTGTCAGGCACTTTTATTATAATGTCTTTTGTGGTATTATTTAATAAACCAAATTAGTATAACATTGCCATCTTGGATTCTTTATAGTTGGTAAAAATGCAAATAAAATTTTTTTTGGAAGATCTAGTACTAGATGAACATCATTAGTTATAAAGCATAAACATATGGTAGGCCAGTGAATCAAGCTCGACAAGGAATATTTATAACCAGAGATGAGTTTTCAATGTTTTGAACTTGTAAACAGCAGAGAGTAATTCCCAGTTACAAGCCTCTACATATGAAGGTGATTGGGAAGTTGTAGTCAGAAGGTAATTTATGGGCAATAGGGCACCTCCAATTGTTTGCCAGGAAAGTAATAAGAAACAAAACAGAATGATACACAGGCAATCACATTCTGTTGATTCAACCCAGCATCACAGGAGAATATGAGGCACAATTCCCATTCAAAATTTGATGTAAACATTGCAAGTGAAGCAGAACCAACAAACATTCAGAATATGACATAACCATTCATCTAGTGTGTTATTGAAAAGTGAGACAAATTTTCTTTACTTTTCAATGAATGGGCAATGCCATAATTTATGGTAATTAGTTTAGCTGCTCTCTTATTTTTTTCTTTAAGAATTTACTAAATGAAAGGCTTCATAATATATTCTTGTTAAATTTATTTTAAAGGCAAGGGTTAAGTTGCATTGTTACTACTGAGAACAAGCATGCATGAATATATGGTAGAAATAGCCAGTGAACCAAACAAAACATAATTTCTTGCTTTAATTATGTACATGTAGTTTTCCTTAACATTGTAGATGTGCTTAGGTGTTGCAATTTTCGGTCTGTCTGGATGTGCCCCGGTCGCCCCAATTCACAGTGTCAAGAATGAGTTCTGGTACAGAGCCTAGCCAATGACAGAGTGATCACAGATAAAAAATAATCACACACACACACACATTTATTGCAAAGTAAAAGTACATTCCAGAAGAAGAGAGAGGGGTCATTTCCAGTGAGTGAAGAAAGACCCCAAAGTGTGAGCACAAATTGTCTTTTACATGCACACTGGTTTTTTCCCCACCTTGATCCTGGTAAGATTGGTTGCCCTTCCTGTCTTTGGGGTGATGGACAAGTTGGAATCATGTAGCAGATTACAGAACAGGTCCATAACAGGTTAAGTTATATAACAGTTTTCCTCTTGTTCAAGAGTCCTCCCAGAATCCTTCATGAAAACTCCACCATGTTATGCTAATTAGATGATAATGAGTCCCAGGTCAGTTAATGGTCACAAGGAGCTCCGTGCTGTGTATGTTTCTACCACAGATTAGTTCCTACCTAAAACTTCTTCCTGCTCTCTGCCCTTAGCCACTTCCTTGTCAGCTGTTCACGTTTTGCCAGATCTAACTATGAAAAAAAATGAACATTACCTTTGTATATTTTGTGTGTACTTCTGTATAGCCATAAATAAAGTTCTCACAATTAAGTTCACCAACTCATCTTAGAAAAAAATGCTGCATACCTCATTGCTGACTATCATTCCAGTTATTTCTAAAGTACTCCTCTTGGAAAGCTGTGCACCAATGCCAATGTCTTAGTCCATCCTTCAAAGCAGTTTTGTAACTTTTTCTGAAATGGCCATCAGAGCTGTTGTGGATTATACTTGAAATCCTGAATGTCATCAAAATGTCTTCAGCTTAATATTTCCTTCAGAATTTGGTAAAGAATAATGTCACTGGGGCCAGAGTAGGTGAGTAAGGAGAGTGCTCAAGTACAGTGATTTGTTTACTAGCTAAAAGCTATATTATAAAAGAAGAAAAATAATAGCACTGTCATGACATTATTGAAGTTTTTAATATAAAACAGGAAAGTTGATGATTCTATTGATTCTCTCAAGGACTAAATTCAAACCACATAAAGGAGATATCTATCATTCACTTTGCAATGATTAAAGTTTCTTTAGATATGTATATTTTGCAAAATATCAATTTGTGATATTATTATAAAACATTATTTTTATAAGAATCTCAGACTTCTCTCAAGTAAAATGTCCCATTTAAAATTCATTCCTCTGATAAAATATTCTTTTCTCCAAAGCTAGAAAATATACCTTCCCATCATGAAAGATTTTCAGAAATACTTTGCTTATTCTTTCTACATCAATTCAATTCCTACTTATGTAGTTATCTTATATGATAAAACATCATTTTTTTTAATAAGGGTGCTTGAGGCTTTTTCATATGCATGAATTAGAGGAATCATTTTTTATTATCATATTATTATAATTTCTTTTGATAAAAATAATTTTCATATCCTTTAGCTTCAGGAAAGTTTTTTTTTTTTTCTGAATTCCCTCAATTATGTCTTCATAATATTTGAAAGTTGTGAGATTCTTTTCCTTGAAGCCTAAGGGTCTCCTCTCAAAATCATTATTACACAGCCAATCAAAGCAGTGATAAAAGAAAAAAAATAGTAGTTTAGTGTTCTATATGCAAAATAAGTGCTTGAATAATCCTTTCAACTTTTAAAAGAAAGCTTTTTATAACTTGAATATTTAACTTTATTTTCTGCATACATATATCAAGATACTGTTTGTGAATGTATTTGGCAAAATATATAATTAGCAGCTGTAATTGCCAACTTCCTATGACTTGTACTGAAAATTTTATTTAAGTCATTGGTGTATTTTTCTAAGATGGGATGATTTACATATTTTTAATAAAAATAAAAAGGAGTTTATTATATGATGACCAATGTTTTGAGTGACAAATATCTTAGTCATACCATGTGCTTGTATATATATCCATGAAAGTAAATACATATACACACACAAATATACATATATATTTTTGTACATATTTGTAATTTATTTCATCTACACAAGCGAATTTTTTAAAGCATAGTTAATAGGACCTGGTTAAATGTGGTTCTGGAAAACGTGCTTTCAGTTGTAAAGACTATCAATAGATGTCTTTAATTTATTGTAAGTATGTGTGTGGGGTTGTATATTTAATCACAAATGAATATATAGCATTTTCATTCCTTTATTCAATACAAGGGTCCATCACAAAAACGTGTATTAAAAGTCCCCCTTTGAAATACTAAGATAAAAAATATGACGGTTATCTGAGATTTATAGAATTACTACTTTTGAATTTTTGTTTATATAGTTATTTCTAGTTTTTGTTAGTGTTGTTTGCTGATGGAAATGAGTGAGTTTCTTAGTCTTTGATACATGTTAAAATGCTTCCTGCCTATAATCTCTGTTCACAGTCCCTAAACTCCTCAAATATTCTCCATCATCAAATATTAACAACCTTGCTAGGAAGGTATGCAAATTGATGTGTAAAGAGCAAACTTTATCTCTGCTCAAATCAATATCATGATCTTAATTGACACTTCTGAGGAGCACAAGTTGTAAAATGCTCAACACACCAGCAGGAGAAACCAGCTTGGGCAGCAGGGTTCCTCTTGGGGGACCACTGACCCCAAGGAATAAAAGCAGACAAAATAATCTGGGTCATGAGTTTGTAAATAAATGCTTCAAGGAGAGAGTTTTAATGCCTTGGTAAGGCACTATTTTTCTCAGAACTGTGGCTTTCTCTCAAAAGTATGCTCTTCGAAAAGATCTTTCTGAAAAAAATATGAAAACAATATAGATCTTCATTCATATTTAACATACAATTCATACATTTTTTTTAAACAACATGTGCATTGCAGGAGTTATCAGAACTGCCTTACACAATATGGACAGAGAAGCCAGAGAGCACTACTCAGTGGTCATTCAAGCCAAAGACATGGCGGGGCAGGTTGGAGGACTCTCGGGATCCACCACGGTCAACATCACCTTGACAGACGTCAATGACAACCCACCACGGTTTCCTCAGAGTAGGTACCTGTGTTTCATGGTTTACATTTACTGGTATCTATTTATGCAATGCAAATACAACAACTGAGCAAATAATGTTATGTTACTATTTTCTTAAGTGGAAATATTTTGATTTTGTGCCATATGATCACCCTGATTTATTCAAGACTAAAGATATCACTCTACTGAACCTGAAAGATAATTGTCCTCATTAAAAGTATGAGTTTCAGCTGGCATCAGAGTTAAATGGTACTACAATGGTACCAAGTGATAGCATCATATGTATTCTTAAAGTATTTGTGGAGATCTTAAAAAAACATTTTTATTGTTTGTTTTGTTTTGTTTTCTGAGACAGAGTTTCACTTGGTCACCCTTGGTAGACTGCTGTGGTATCACAGCTCACAGTATCCTCAAACTCTTAGGCTCAAGTGATTCTCTTGCCTTCACCTTTCAAGTAGCTGAGACTATAGGTACCCTCCACAATGCTATTTTTAGAGGCAAAGTCTTGCTCTGGCCCCACCTGGTCCTGAACCCATGGGCACAGGCAATCCACCCACCTTGGCCTCCCAGGGTGCCAGGATTACAAGTGTGAGCCACTGTGCCCGGCCCTTGAAAACACATTTTAATATCAACAATCTAGTAATGCAGAATGATTCCCTATGTAGATTCTATGATTTTTAAATTCTTATTATGTATGATTGTTCTGCACATACACACAAACACATACACATGTGGGTGTGTCAGCCAGCAGGCAATTTGGGAGAAAGACCAGGCATTAATCCTGCCCATTTGGAAGGATATGTTTACATTCTGATATTATCCGAATGTAAAGGGCACAGTTACAATAAACCTGAGTGTTTCTTACATGAAGATACTGTGGATGACATTTTATATAATAATCTTTAATAATGATAAGAATCCTATGTAGGCCTTGTCACTTATGTTCATCTTAGAAAGGATATCTATAAGCTGTTATATAGAATAGACCCTGTGGTATGTCAGTAAAGAACATTCACAAGTCCGCATGAAAAGCTGACTTATCTCTTATATCATTTTCAATACACACCCGTCCTAGCCACATGAAATACTACCTCTGTCTAAAATATAACAACACTTTGCACATCCTTATTTAAACTATAATTTGTCCACATTCATGCTCCTTTTTTTTTAACCAGTTATTAATTTCTTGGGAATCTGTTGCAGAATTAACAGAGGCTCCATCCTTTCTGCTCCTCTCTCATGAACTTTGGCGTGTATGTTCATGTTATAGTTATTTCCAGAGGGGCATATTTTCTTTACTACTATGAGGGTCTTTGAGTAAGAATGATGTTGGAAGTTTTTGGCATAAAATTTAGTGTTCAGCCTGTTGCCTAGCATTTTATGAATGAATATTAAAAGAACAAGTGAATTAGTATATTAGAAATACTCAAACTATTACTGTTATTACTAAAGGATTTTCAATAAAAGGTATGCAAATTAAATTGAAAGTTAAATAAACACCACTTCAAAGTATTGATGAAGAGATAAGATTATATGACCTGGTTTTTATATGTGACTTTTAATCATTTAAAAAAGGTATATTTGAAAATAAATTATAGATGACAGGTAAGCTATATTATATCAAACCAGAATATATAATTAAATTTTAAATCATCTTACAAATTATAGTGACCTTTTTTTCTATTTTCTTTCTTTCTTTCTTTCTTTTTTTTATTACATCACAGCTGTGTACATTAATGCAATCAGGGGGTACAATGTACTGCTTTTACACACAATCTGAAATGCTTTCATCAAACTGGTCAACATAGCCTTCACAGCATTTTCTTAGTTACTGTGTTAAAACATTGATATTCTACCCCTAGTAAATTTCACATGTACTCTTGTAAGATGTACATAGGTGTGGTCCCACCAACTATTCTCCCTCCACCCATCCTTCCCCCTCCTCTCTCCTCCCTCTCCCTTTTCCCTTTCTTCTTGGGCTAAAATTGGGTTATAGTTTTCATAAGAAAGCTATAAATTGATTTCATAGTAAGACTGAGTACATTGGATACTTTTTCTTCCATTCTTGAATACTTCGATACAAAGAATATGTCCCAGCTCTATCCATGTAAACATGTAAGAGGTAAAGTCTCCATCTTTCTTTAAGGCTGCATAATATTCCATGGTATATATATATCATAATTTATTGATTGATTCATGGGTCGATGGACACTTGGACTTCTTCCATGACTTAGCAATTATGAATTGTGCTGCAATAAACATTCTGGTACATATATCTTTGTTATAATGTGATTTTTGGTCTTCTGGATATATACCTAATAGAGGAATTGTAGGATCGAATGGCAGGTCTATTTTTAGATCTCTAAGTGCTCTCCAAACAACTTTCCAAAAGTAACATACTTACCGTTATTTGATCTTTGACAAGCCAATTAAAAACATTCAATGGGGAAAAGATTCCCTATTTAACAAATGGTGCTGGGCAAACTGGCTGGCGACTTGTGGAAGACTGAAA
Organism: Galagoides demidoff; assembly: GCA_963574575.1. Taxonomy (NCBI): domain Eukaryota; kingdom Metazoa; phylum Chordata; class Mammalia; order Primates; family Galagidae; genus Galagoides; species Galagoides demidoff. The sequence goes on from CAUYQV010017830.1 coordinate 40,690, forward strand.
CTGGACCCACACTTCTCACCATTAACTAACTTGGACTCACCAGGGATTCTACTGTAAAACTCTTCAAAGTGATCAAGGAATATAGCAGCATCTCAGGCTACAAAATCAACACTCATAAATTGGTACCCTTCATATATACCAACAATAGTCAAGCTGAAAAAACAGTCAAGGACTCTATTCCATTCACAGTAGTGCCAAAGAAGATGAAATATTTGGGAGTTTACCTAACAAAGGATGTACATAAAGAGAACTATGAAACTCTAAGAAAAGAAATAGCAGAAAATGTTAACAAATTGAAAAACATACCATGCTCATGGATGGGAAGAATCAACATTGTTAAAATGTCCATACTGCCCAAAGCAATATATAATTTTTATGCAATCCCTATTAAAGTCCCACTGTCATACTTTAAAGATCTCAAGAAAATAATACTTCATTTTATATGGAATCAGAAAAAATCGAATAGCCAAGACCTCACTCAGAAATAAAAACAAAGCCAGGAGGAATCA
>CAUYQV010017831.1:0-10840 GCA_963574575.1 Galagoides demidoff
CTCCGAGGTACAAAAGAGTCTCTTGTTCTTAACAAGGCAAACAAGAGAATTTTATCCATAATAACTGGTATATTGTGAATTTATTTTTTATATTTTGTATTAAAAGTCACACCAGTAAGTTGGATTGTGTTATAACTGAGCATGATGTGTTTTCTTTGATAATATCAGCTCATAATCAGGAACGGACCTGTTCATACACATGTGATTTATAACAAGTTCTTTCATATTTACCCTAAATACGTGGTAAAGAAGAAGAAAAATCTGCAGTTATCAGTTTTCATGGAGTCAGTCCCCCCAATCTCCTTGTTTCTCCTGACAGGTGACACAGTGCTGTGATACAACATCAGTCTCCAGCACATGCCCCAGGAGAAAGGCTGCCCCAGAGATGGAATTGAGCCAGCATTCTCCAAAGTGTATTTTAGCTTGCTATTAAAGCAAGCAAAAATGTCCAAATTTCATTTAACAGATGAAAGAAATCTCGCAAAGGTAAGAATGAAGAGGTGCAGAGTCGGGGAAGACCTCACATTAGCAACTATTGGGCTAAGAGTTACATTTGTCCTGAAACAGGGAAAATGTGGATTTCAGAGCCAGCTACATGGCAGTGAGTTCCTCCTGCTTCTGATCTCTTCCCAGCTGTATAATATCAGGCAAGGTTTTTTTGTTGTTGTTGTTTTGGGTTTTTTTGAGAAAGAGCCTCAAGTCATCGGCCTGGGTAGAGTGCTGTGGCATCACAGCTCACAGCAACCTCAAACTCCTGGGTTTAAGCGATTCTCTTGCCTCAGCCTCCAGAGTAGCTGGGACCACAGGTGCCCACCACAGTGCCCGGCTACTGTTCTGTTGTAGTTGTTATTGTTTGACAGGCCCAGGCTGTATTTGAACCTACCAGCTCTAGCATATGTGACTGGAGCCTTAGCCACTTGAACTATAGGCACCATCGCAAGTTTTTTTGGTTTTTTGTTTGTTTAATTTTGGTTTTGTTTAATTTTTATGCCTCCAACCTTTACTTTCCTTACAGTAATTTGGGCATAAAAGACTTTGTAGAATTATTATGGGAATTAACTAAGTTTAATATGTTAAATAATCTAGGGTAATGCCTGAATGTAATGAATGCTCAAAAAAATATTTACCAAGTAATTAAGTACATGATAAAAGTGACCTCTGTCTATAAATTTATAAATACTTAATGTTAGTTCTTCTTTTACATTATTTTTAAATATGTGATTCACAAATAAAAAACAAAAAGAAAAATAGGTTAAAAACCCATTGTTCTTATCTTTAGTTTTAAGACGTTGGCAAGCAGAGTGCAGCTGGGTTTCATTTGAGTGCCTGGTATTCCAAACATCATTCAGGAGAAAACCACCTATACACTCATTATATTTTAGTTGTCTCTACATACTTCACAGGACTTCTTAAGTTTGTTCATATGACATCCTTTAGTTGCCAATAGCCTTCACATTTTCCCATTACCATTTTATGGAAGTGGTGCATTTTAAGGTGATTTGTGTACTTGACATTTGCTTGGGAGCACTTTGAATTATTCTAACTAGTTTTCTAGTTAGAGGGAAAAAGGTGAGTTTGTCTTCCTTCAGCATAACCCTGCAGAGGTAACAATTTATGATTTAATGAATACTCAACTCTACAAACACAAGATTCCAGCTGTAAAAATTTGTGGATCAAACATTCATAAATTACCTTCTAAATAACAGACACTACCGACGATAGCAGAGTTACCGACATAGAAAAGTGTACGGCACAAGTTCAGGCGTTACCAGTTTAGTGTTACAAAGAGAAAGGAACGTGGTCCACAGAATGCTCAGTGCCACAAGGAAGATGCTGTGAAGGAGAGAAATCATCTTCAAATACACTACCTCAATCAACTAAGGAAAACGGCGTTTCTGAGGCATGAAATATGTCCGTTTATTAATTCATAATACTTTGAAAGGATTTGAGATGAAAGTGATAGAGAACATTAACAGCAGCTCTTTGTCCGGACTTAGAACCACCAGCAAGAGCATTTAAACCCTTGATATCCAAGCCCAAACTCCTGATGCCTTAAATTAGGATCTCTGAGACAGAGACCTGGGAAGGAGGATGTTTAAAGCTTCTCAGGTGATTTCAGTGGGGAACCAACTTTCAGAACTATTGACCTAGGTCAATAGAGCAGAGAGATTGCACGTCACGCTATGTCTGAGCTAAACTCGACACTGTAACTGGCTGCTGAATTTGACTATTAATTTTGTGACTTAAAAAAAACCTGCAACATAGATTTCTGTTGTTGTGTTGCAAGAATAAGCATAAGGTATTTATAAAAATGAGCAAATTTTTTCCTTTACACGAAATCAAATAACAGTACCATATTTTATTGATAATCATGGTTAAATAGAATGGACTGTATTGCCCCTCCTTTTTGTTACGTCAGATGACATAGTGAGGGTTTGGTGGTGGTTCTTTTATCCACTCCGGGGAGCTGAGGACCTTCCCCGAGACCTCAGCTAGATGACTGGGAAAGGACGTTATTCTGCAGAACGGTTTCTAGGATCTTGGCCAGATGCTAAGTTGTAGCCTGTCTTCTGTCAGCTGTGTATGTTTCCCTAGGAAATAAATCTGTATGGAAATAAGAAAAGATGAGTGGAGAGCTCAAAGAGGGAGATCCGGAATTTTATTGAGTATCCACAGCCAGCTCTGTAGGTTCTATCCTGAGAAACGATTCTAGTGATAAAAAGAACGTTCCTCTTTTGCCTAAGACTTACGGTAGTTGAGATGAATTTCTAATTTACGATAACTTAGTTGAGATGAATTTCTAACTTGCAGTGAGGAGTCACGACTAATACAGGCTCAGGATATTTTATTTAAAACATTTAAAGCATGATAGTGTCCTGTAACACAGCAAGCTTCTCTCTGTAGCTGATTATGTTTAAGTTAAGTCAAGGTCAATGAAGATGATCTGAGTGAAGACATAATGGGGTGAGGAAACCCTGAGATAGTTATGACCTAAGTATTTCGCTTCCGTTTGCCACTAATGTCCCATGGAAAATGAACAAATAGGAAATGGGAAGTATCAGCTACGTGTGGATGTCATTTTTCATTGTAAGGGGAGATTAGTTTATCTTTGAAAAAATATACAAATAAGGATGAAAATGGTGGTAGTTACTGACAATTCAGTGCTTCCTCTAGGATATTAAAGTATAACAAATAAGATAACCATGTGCATTTTTTGATAGAAGAGCAGAAAAACTATGTAAACTAATTAACATCTAAGAAATAGAGAGATTCCACAGCTAACGGCTATTATTTTGATATCATTTTAACAAATAACAAAGTGCTTTCCCATAATCTATCGTAAGATAAAATAGACTTAGTCTGTGTTAAAATAGATGCGATGAAATCTATCTTAAGGAGTGCTTTTATGCATAGTGAAATAGAATAAGGCTTAATGCACAGAGTTGTTCAGAATTTCCTACAAGATGAGGGAAATTATATCCACAAGTGTACCGGTAGAGGTATAATAATCTATACTTCTGATGAAAGGTGTTTCAATGGTTTTTAATTCTTTTTTCATTTTACTACTACATTTCAATTTCAAATGGTGTTAGACCTTACTAAATCAATGTAACTCAGAAATATCTGAAAACTTGGAATAAGCTGAGAATTTATTTTATAAACTAAATAAATGACTCTAAGAATAGTACGAATAGTACATTCACTCTTTATGATGTGGTCTCAAATTCTTGAACAAAAAGATTAACCTAAATTTATTCCTCGGTTTATTGTTTAGGGACCAAAATATGAAACCCCTTAAATAGCATCGAGCAGCTATCTTTCATGATGCACTACTCAGAGACAAGATCTCTGCAAGATGAATTTAGCTGAATTTCTGAGGTTGTCCCCCTCCCTACCACAAACTAAACTCTCTAAATTTTCAATCCTTCTTCTTTATATAATATTATCTGGCAGTTTACTTTTTCTTACTCAGCCAGAGGAAGACCACAGGCTTTAGTCTCAAATGCTTCTGGGTACACATTTGCCTTTGCCAGAGTAAGAGAAATTTCTACCTTGGGGAGTCACATAAACAGTTGGAATCTCATTTGCCTCATTCATCAAATGAAAATAACAGAAGTTTCTCAGTAAAAGGCAACCTGTATACTTAGGTGGAATCTTAAGTCAATTGTCTCATAACAAATAAGATAATAAAAATATCTAGCTATTGTATAGGTTAAAATGTGATTCCGTTATAACATAGTTATGTATAATAAAATAATCTCTACTTTATTTGGTCAGTCTACCCACATCCTCTAACTCTTACCTTCTTTCCAGCCTTCATTTTCCCCCTTCAGGGACATGATCTCCACCCTGATTGACTCTTTTTCTTTTTCTCCAACTTGACATGTCCCAGAATGTTTCATCCAAAGACCTGCCCTTTATTTCCCCTCCTCCCAAAGGTTTTTATTTCTCTCTGTACCAGTGCCCTTTTATTTTTTTTTTCACTTTTTCTCAGGTGAAAAAGCAACAAGCCATTTTTATTTCCCCTTCTTCCAGTGTGATGTCCAATCTGTTACTAGGTTCTGCATTTTTTTCCTTTAAAAACACACCCCTAACGTTACCGTCCTGTGAGCTCCAGTGACATTTCGGTCCTGGTTTGCTCAGCGTTCTCCATCTCTCTTTCTATCCACGATGAGGCATAATTGATTGAACAACTATACGCAGATAAAAACATAGACTATATGTAGAGCTTGCTCTAAAAATCTGAAAGTCCAGTTAGAAACAATACAGCCACAATTTAAAATAGCAAGAGTCTCCACTCTGAAACTTGGGTATCATAGTAACTCAGGGCAAGTCCACACAGGGAGCTGTCTTCTCCGGCCATAACGATGCCTTCTTCTGGAATATCTCCTGGAGGACTTGCCTAAGGCTGCTTTACACTGAACAGTTTATTTTATTTTTTCAATAACTAGAAGACATCTATTCTAAAATAACAATGAAAAACATAGTAACTAAATAAAAGAGTCATTTATTATCATTATGAAGTATCTCTCACTGTATATAATTATATGTCACATAATTTTACACAAATGTCAGTGAATGAGTTTTGGCCCAGTATCACCACAAACATTTGAGCATTGTGTTATGCCTTGATAATATAATGGCAACAACATCACTAGGTGATAGTAATTGTTCTACTCTCTCAGAATCTTACAGGACCACAGTCATATACTGCATTTGCTCTATCATTGACCGAACCATCCTCATGGGTTACATAACTGTATTTTATTTTCCAAGTGACATAACTTTAGGAATAAAGTAAATGTTTTCATATAAATCAAGGAAGCTGAATTTTGATAACAATATTATCCCCAGTGCTCAGTTTGTTTGTTTTTTTAATGTTTCAACCTTCCTTCAAACAAATGTTTCACAAAGAACATCTCGATATAGCTAGCAAATAAGCCGCTGTGGTTTTATCTGGGAAAATTTGTAAACTCCCTCTGTCCTTCAGTATTTAGGATTGAGGCAAAAATAAATTCTAAAAATTGCCAGTGCAAGAAGATATATATTTGTAGCCTCACATGTTTTATATGCAAATTGGAAGGGAAAGAAAAACTCTAAGGCTAGAGAAAAAAGTATCGGAGAGCTGTTTTGGCTTTTAGAAATCTCGATTGCCTTTAATAATATCATAGATATCATTTTAAATTTTAGGAAGCCCATCATCGTGGAAACTCATTTACTAAAACTTTACTTTTAAATTTGGTGTAGATGATTTTTTCAAAATGTTTACCAATTAATCAGCGAGAAATAAAAAGTTTAAATAAGTTAAATATAATTTAAAATGTTGACATATGGAGCATATTGCAAGGGTACAAGTCAAATCTGTCAAGTGTAGAACATAAATGTCTTAACACAATAATCAAGTAAATGAGGCGAAAGCTCTGTTGATTGGTTTGATGTAAGTATGTCAGATTACATAAAAAATATCAACACATTGTACCCCACATATGCATAAGTGTACTCATGGTCTGTGTGTATATGATTTAATAAAAAATAATATTAACTGAAAAAAAATTAAAAGAATAAAATGTTGACATAGAAAATATAAAGTACATATACATTTTTTGAATCTATTTACCCGATGAAGCTTTTTTCTTAACAGATTTCCCTTGGTGTAGTAGATGGAATGATGGCTTCTCAAGGGTTATGTCCACATCTTAATAACTTGTGAATGTGACCTTAATTGGAAAAGGGGTCTTTGCAGATATAAATAAGAATTTTAAGATCATCCTGTATTATACAGGTGGACCATAAATCTATTCATGAGTATCCTTAGAAAGACACAGAGAACAGAAGGCAATGTAAGAATGAAGGCAGAGATGGAATGGTGTAGCCACAACCAAGAAATACCTAGAGCCACCAGAAACTAGAAGAAGGAAACGATTCTTTCTGAAAGCATCTGAAGGAAATACCAATGACGAACCTTGGATTTTTGACTTCTGGACTCCGGAACTAAGAGAGACTATATTTCTCTTGCTTTGAGCTGTCAAGATAGATAGTATAAACTTGTAACAGCTGCCCTTGAGATGAATATATTTAGTGAGCTTGCAAATTTAATAGCTTGCTTCTTTATATTACTGGTCTAAAACAAAACTGGAAGCTGTATTGCAATAAGGTATTGAAATCCCGTGGACTCTGTCATCCAAGTAGATCACTTTGCTCAGAATCCTGTTCAAAGGAGAGAAAAAAATAAGTTAAAATAAATGTTTGATCAATGATTCATAGACTTTTGGAAGTACAAAGGACTTAAAAAGTATAGAACTCAATCTTTTTACGTCGTAGAGGGAGTTAAGTTCCGAGAAGCTCAGTGACTTACTGTAACTCACAAACCCACTCTGAACATCCGCTGTCCTCTGCGCGCTGATGCAAGCTCACACGTGCCCCTGTGACTCACAGCTTCTGTTTCAGATTGCTGCCTTTCCCTTGGGTTACTCTTCTAGGATGCTGGAACAAAATCTCACAGACTGGAGCTTAAACCACGGGCACTTATTTTCTATTTTCTCACAGTTCTGAAGGCTGGAGGTGGAAGATCAAGGTATTTAGTTGGTCCAGGGACTCTCCCTGGCTTGTAGACAGCTGCCTCTCCACCCCGTGCCCACACTGCCTGCCCTCCGTCCCTGTGTGCCATGAAAGAGAGTAAATTCTGGTTTCTCTTCCTCCCTTTATAAGGACACCGGTGCTATTGAATGAAAACTTCAGTCTTATGACTGCATTTAATCACTTTATCCTCAGCTGTGTCTCCAAATACAGTCACACTGGGGGTTAAGACTTCAACATGTGGGGGCGGCACCTGTGGCTCAAGGAGTAGGGCGCAGGCCCCATATACTGGAGGTGGTGGGTTCATACCTGGCCCAGCCAAAAAAACTGCAAAAAAAAATCCCAACATATGAATTTTGGAGTTCGTCTCACTTCAATTCAGTTCGTGACACTTCTTATCACTGTGGTAGGCATAAGGCCTCCTTAAAACGAGAAAACTGAAGCAACCAATTGTACATCAATTTTATTTCCATTGTCACAACCTGGACCTAATTTCAAATTCAAATCATTCCAAGGAAGCTTAATTCTGTAATTTTTTTTTAATTTTTATTTTGGTAGGAATCACCTTTCAGTTAGCTATCAAAAGTGAAGTTGAAAACTTACCGTTTGATGATGATAATTTTCAGTCTAAATGGTACATTTTTTTATATAAATGCATTACTAGACCTGCATAGGACATCTATGGGAGATACGAAAAGTGAATAATGAGCTGAAGAAACTGCCTCAGTCTGTTCAGGGTGTTGTAATAAACTACCGTAGGCTGGACAGCTTACGGAGATTCTCAGGCTGGGAAGGTCTAGACGGAAGCCCCGGCATCTTCCCTAGGAAGTCCCACTTCCTGGCTCAGAGACAGCTGTCTCCTTGCTGTGTCTGCCCTTCCACATGAAGGAAGGGGAGTCTTTCTGGGGTCTCTTTTATGAAGACAACAGTCTCATCCCCGAGGGCCCCACCTTTGAGTCCTAAAAACCATCCAAATTCCCTACCCCCTAATGCCTTGGGGATTATATTTTAACACACAGATCAAGGATGGGACACTTCAGCATTCCCTCTATAGCAGAACTGAGAAAATAATTTGGTAAACACTTTAAGCTCCCTGAAGAACTAGTTCCCTCTTGATGTTTTTACTACTGTCCTCCCCTTAATTCTTTATTTTGTCGGCGAGAATAGCATTCAGCCTTCTGAACACGGTGCCTGATTGAGGATTTCTCCATAGGCAGGGGACGGTCAGTCACAACTATTTTCACACCTTAGCCAGAAAGAACTGAAATGAATCTTCAAAGTTTGTAATAAACAGAGCAATCTTCAGGGATCAAAACAGCTCCTTAGATTCAATGCTGTGTGTCTTTCCCAGGCTTACCTTCACAACTCCCCAGCCACATCAGGGCAGAGAGCTGAGCAAACACTGCTGTCAGAGTCTCGGAGGAGAAAAACGACGTGGGCTGCAGGCGTGGAGTGTACCTGCCAATTTCACAAAATGAAAATGAGGGCGGTATACAGTGTCCACAGGGTATTAAGTTATTTTTCCCTCACTCTCCTCCTTTCTCTATTTTCTGTCCACAGACCTTCCGTGTGTGTCACCTCTCTCCCCGTCCACAGACCTTCTGTGTGTGTCACCCTTCGCCCTGTCCACAGACCTTCTGTGTGTGTCACCTTTCTCCCTGTCCACAGACCTCTGTGTATGTCACATTTTTCCCACAGTGTATTTTTTTCTGAGCAAGTGTGCTCTCCTGTCACTCAGACGTACCAGAATCAGAACTAGAAGAGTCCCCAGTCAATGCCTTTGATAGCTCAGCAGCCAAGGAAGCTCTGATAAGAAGTACAGGAAGATGTCCCCCTCCTTTTTGTAAAAACATGAGTCTGTGGCATCACCTGCTCCAATTTGCGGTAATGAAAAGGACAGATTTGGAAGCAAGAGGCATTATACTTCTTCTAAGCCTCTTTACTGAAATTAATTAGTCACATTACTTGATGGTGTCTAGACACATACTTTCAGATTCATTTGGAGGCAATGCATATTTAAAGTGTGAAAATTTAGATTTAGATTGCCATCCCCGTGAGCTTCCATAATATATAAATATATAAGCCTATCATATAAAGGTGTTATTGCTTTGTTTATTGAGTACCAAGTAATATTCAACACTATCTTAAATACATGTCTAAAATGAAATATTTGGCCTAAAATATAGCAGTTACACATTTTCTTTTTTGTTTTTCTTTTTTGAGAGGGTCCTACTACATCGCCCTCCGTCGAGTACTGTAGCATCACAGCTCACAGCAACCTCTAACTCTTAGCTCAAGTGATTCTCTCGCCCAGCAGTTACACATTTCTTGGTTAGAAATTTAAAGGAATTTTTATTCACACTAATAATACAGCTTAGCCAATCAGAGTTTTAAAACTATTTTATTGAATTTTCTTTCACAGAAAAAATATTCAGGGTGATGGGAACACTTATAACTTTGACTGAAACTGGACAAAAGCAATTCATGTAACCAAAATGTTCGTACCCCTGTAATATTCTGAAATTTAAAAAAAAAATTTAAAAATGAATGCCAAACAGCCTCACCCAATGAAGTCACCTGAAATACATACAGGACACAATTTTAAGTCTACCCATAGGAATGGTTGAATTATAGTGCATTTGTACTATGAAATAGTTTATGTCTTTAAAAATAATTATGTTTTAGATTTTAAAAGCAAAAACTCACATTAATTGTACTAGTCCTACACACTATGAATGTAAATGAAAAGTTAACACAGGATATTTACCTTCCTTTCTGTTAGGGTCACATGGTATCTAATAGATAATTTAGTAAGTTTCAGGTTGTAAGTGAGAATGACAAAACATTAGTATAAGCTAATTCTTTAGTTACATATTATCCATTCCAGATAATAAAACACATTATTTCATATACTTATAATCCTATGGGGAAAAATTAACTAAAAAAATGCACTTATGGGCAGCTCATTTCATGTTCAAATTTCAGGACAGCCCTTGCTGAAAATCAGAAAGTCATTTTGGAACCACTCACAGAGCCCACTGCTTTTATAAATCAAGTTAGAATAGTTCACACACCTTCCAGAGAAAACAAGACTGAATCCCTTCTTGGGTTCTTTGGTGGAGACATAGATTCCCAAATCTGTGTGTGTATTTGTGTGTGTGTTGGCGGGGGGGGGGGGATAAGGCAGGCAAAATGAGAAAGAGATTTAATGAGATCAAGGCTTTATTTTTTTCACACAACCTCATTAAAACATCAGACTTAATATTGGCTTTACTCTTAATACTCATTGAAAGGTAATCAACATATATATTGCTTTGAAAGTATCCTACCCGTTTATCCAAACTAATACAAGTCATCTATGGCCATCATTCACGTATTCAACCCACCTTTGTTTACTTAAATAATTGACTCTCTGAATTATTATTTTTTTTGAATGGTAACTATGTACATTAATGCACTTCTAGGGTACAGTGTGGGGTTTTCACATGCAATCCGAAATACTTCCATCAAACTGATCAACACAGCCTTCATGTCATTTTCTCAGTTAATGTTTTAAAACATTCTGATTCTACTCTTAGAGAGATTCACTTGTACCCCTGTAAGATAAACCTCAAAAATGGTCCCTCCAATCCCCCTCCCTCCACCCATTCCCCCCCTCCCTTTTCCCTCCCCCCTCCCCACATTCTTAGGCTATTTGGTTATAGCTTTCATATAAAAGGTATAAATTAGTTTCATAATAGGGGTGTGTACATTGGATACTTTT